>JANAVB010020000.1:3298431-3562830 GCA_029216955.1 Iris pallida
TTAATAGTAATTAACGTAAGGACACAACTCCCAGAACGATAAACAATAGGGGCATATCGAGACCGATCCCTGTAAGTTTTCTAAACAAACGGTGTATGGGTTTGAATACCAATATTGTACACAAGTACAGTACTATCTGGGCCTATGTGGCATGTCTAGAACGATTGTACTACCCCCTGTACTTTGAAATTTGCTGATAAGAAGGGCACATCTCCCAAGTTTTTCCTCATGTTTTTATGGTTCTTGATGATGAAAAGACATTCACTTTCCACTTATGATTAGGAATGCATGGTTTCTAAGAAATATTTGGAGATCATTTTCGAGATCTTCATCAATAGTACGCTTATTGAGATGTTATACTTATATCTCCCAGTATACCACATTATACATTGATACCATATCCAAAAAAAAAAAAAATTCAGAACATTAAAAATATTGCTTATGCATTCAATACAATGTATAAGACAACAACCCCCAAAAACTATGGCGCCAAAATACCATGCCTCCTGTCGTTAACTATTAGTTTCCCTAAAAACAATAAATTGGGCATTAAATAGAGGAATGCTCTCCCTACCAAACAATAGTTTAAGTTTAAGGACATTACATTGGGGTTATCGTGAAATTTAGGAGCAGATCTGCTGTCCCATTTAATCATGTCCATTCTGTCCATCTCCCTATTACATGTCGGCCATGGGAGTAGATATATAGATGATGGCCCACTGTAATAGGAAGGGGGGACAGAATTGGACAGAATTAAATGGGATAGCAGATCTGCTCCTATCAAATCTGTGATTTAGAATTTAATTTATCCTTTTAAGCATTTATTTCACTTATCCTTATTGATTTGTTAACTTATTTTCTTCATGGTTATTTCTGTAAAAACAGATGTCAAGTGTGATTTGTGGAATGTGGAATGATTGAAGACCATGATAAAAATGTCAATTTAATAGGACCGTATAAAGCGGAAGTCGAAGTCACACACATTGAAATTGTTAACGATGTTGCTCCCAAATTCAACATATCTTCGCATTGGATCCGTGTCTACTATGTTGTTCCAGCAAAAAAGTAGACGCACAACGCATCAAAAAGTAGAATATATTGGCGGATTAAAACTGAAACAGACGCACAACGCATCAGAATTTTGCACATGAAACATCGTCACCATGTATCATTTGCATGTGAAAATATTATCATGTTTTATGTCCGCGTCAGTTTTAATCAACCATATATTCCAGTTTTCCACTTTCAGGACCAGCGTACTGGAGGCGGATATTTATTTACGGCCCTTTTAAATTTGCATTTTCACCATGGTCACCACCCATTTCATGGAAAACAATTGATTCAATCTCTATTTTTACAAAAAATAACCATAAACCTAATGAATAAAATATTAACATATCAACAACGATCAACAAATTAGGTGCTTAAAGGACAAATTAAATTTTAAAATCACATATTTAATATTAATCTAAATTTCACAAAATAACTCAATTTAATGTAATTTAACTATTGTTTGATACATAGAACATTTCTCTATTTAATATCCTAATTGGGAGAAACTGGTAGTTTACGGCGGGACGTATGGTATTTTGGTGTCATAACTTATGGTCGTTGTTGCCTTCACATGAGCAAGATCTTACAATTAACAAAAAAAAACTGTTTCTAACGTAGTATCAAACTTTCTAATGTGGTATTAAACGGTGTAATGTGCAAGGTTCACAGTATCGGTATCAGAATCGGTATCGGACTATTCCTATGAGTATTGGTATCAGCGATATCGATAGTATCAGCGGTTTCGGATCGGAGTATCGGATTTTTTCGTATCGGAAAACAAATAATTATTAATAATTTATTTAATTTAAAAACATATATTTTCTACATTTAGGCATAATTTTAAGTATTTTCAGTGTTATTTCTTAGTAGTTTTGAAATTAAATGAAATAGTAGTCAATCTTACCGATTGGTTTACATACAATATGTTGATTTTCTTCTTTTACATGCTTTTACAACCTTATTATGCTTTAAAACCTTGTTGATTTGTCTTTGTCGTTTAATTTTCTTTGCCGAATTGACCGGAAAAGACTCCCAATATCGGTATCGGTCAGTATCGGGTATCGGTCGGTATCAGATCGGGACATGCCAAACCGTATGGGTATCGGCCGTATCGGTAGCGGTCGATACTTTAAACCATGGTAATGTGGTGTACTGGAATGAAGCTATAAGGACCATATCTCAATAGCACTGTTAGTGATTTTATTTTCAATTTTTTTTAGAAACCGTACATTTCTAATCATCACGGGAAAGGAATGACATTTTGTTCCTAAAAATTTCGTTGAGAACCATAAACCATGGAGATTAATCATTCCAGAGAGGCAACATAGACCCAGGAAGTATTTGCACTCGTATACAGTATTGGTATTCAAACCCGTATATGGTTTGGAGACTATAGGAGAGTAAGAGTTGAAAATTATCTGGAGACCGCTTCCCGTTTAAAAAATTTAGATGGGACCAAACTCAAATTTTCAACAAAAAAGACATGATATAACGCTACAAAAATGGGAACAATCTGCCTGCTAGTTGTAGCTAAAATCCATGTTTTTGTTCTTTTGTTTAGGGGTGCGCGTTCGGTTTTTTCGGTTTCAACCGAATCGAACTAGTCAAAACCGAATAAACCGAAATTCTAAAAAACTGAAACCGAACCAAACCGAATAAGCAATTCGGTTTATTTGGTTTGTTCGGTTAAATATTTATATTGTCTAATAGGACAGGTCCAAAGTTGGGATCGTGGTAATTTTTATATACACATTTGTTGTATTTCAAAGTTGCACACAAAGTTAAATTATCAATGTTGAGCTTCAAAATATACATAGAATTGTTATTTTCAAACTATACAAACTTTTAATCACAAAATATGCATAAAATTTAGAGTATTTACATAATTGTATAATTCTTATTCGGTTTTCGATTTTGGACCGAAACCGAATCCCAAAACCGAAACCGAATAAGAAAATTATGTATTTTTAAAACCGAAAACGAACCGAATTTTTTAAAATCTAACCGAATCTCTTATTCGGTTCGGTTAGGTTCGGTTTTCGGTCTAAAAACGAACAATGCTCACCCCTACTTTTGTTAATAAGAGAGATGTACTTTTATGTTTGGCCCAACAATCTAGTTCCGGAAAAACCAAATAAAAGATTGGTATATAAACAAGTTTCCCTCGAAATTACCATCTCAATTCTATATAGGTACTAGTCCCCTCACATGTAACTGACTACCCTAAGCGACTGGATCCCTTGTTTAATGGATACTTGGGTCCCCATTAATCACCCCCTAACCTTGCATATAAGCTAGGCCTGCCATTGATAACCGATAACTAGTTAACTGAATCAAGTTTTTTAATTGGGTTCAGATGTAGAAAAGAAAAACATAGGTCAATTTCAGGTCGGGTTTGGGTAGGACAAATTAAACCCGAAATGTTTCCGGGTCGCGTTTGGGTTTAATAAAATCCAAAAAGTCCCCTTTATATAACATGTTAGTCCAACCCGATATATTTTGTTCGGATGTTCAAAACAGTACCCAAATGAATTTTGTATCGGGTGTGAAATTTGAGAACGAAATATTTCCAGGTCAGGTTCAGGTTTTACATGAACCCATAGTTTTAAAAGGCGAAAGGCGCACCAAGGCGCAAAGGTTCCTGGAGCCTGAGGCGCTAGGCGCAAGGCTCAAGGCGCGCCTTTTGAAAGCTAGGCACACTTTTTCTTTATATGTAAAAATCTACATTTAAAAACTTAGCTACATAGAAGTCCAAATTCCTTGAAAATATCACTAATTATATGCACAAAATTATTCTTTATATATATATATATATATATATATATATTATATATATAACAATCTAAAAGCCCATTAGATATAAATAACCCAAACTATATACATATAATACACAAACCACATATAATAAGCCTTTAAATATAGAAGTACATTCTAATTTAGAAAACAATCTAAAACCCACAATAATATTAATGACAATAATTTCTATACTTTCCAATAAAGTCCATAAACTATATAACATGTATATAGAAGGTTGGAATATATATATATAACTTTACGCCTAGGCGCGTCTTGTTGAGCGCCTGGAGCCTGCACCTTTCTACACTAGGTGCGCGCTTTTTTAAGGTGGTGCGCCTGGCTTGTTCCTAGGCGTTGTTCCTGCGTATCGCTGCGCTTTGCGCCTAGGCGCGCTTTTTAATTCAATGCATGAACCCAACACAAACGTGACCGTTGACGACCCTAGTACAAGCACTTGGGTTGCCATAAAGAAAGGAAATCAATTACTTGACATTTCCTTTCCTTTGGGAAATTACAATTCCCATTTATTTTTCTTTCCAATGTTTGGAAATGTCAATGAATTTGAAAAAGAAAATGAATACTTCAATGTGGGAAAGTGATTCTTTGCTTAGATGAAATCACTTTTCCTCCTAATTTGTCTTCCATTGGAAATCACATTTCTTTCCTCCTCAATTACTTTGGCACCCAAACATAGGAAAGTAAGCACTTTCCTTTTCCAACCCGATGATTCCGCGATCCAATAATGTCTCTTGTCCAGAGGAGGTAGGGAGACTGCTTTCAAAAGCTACTTTATGAAAAGCAACCGCAACACTAAACTAAGAGCTATGAAGCTAAGAGATAAAATCGGAACTTGAGTTGAAGACAATCAACGCAACCAGGGGTGGTCCTGGCCCATGACATGTTGGGCGACGACCCAGGACAAAGACTAAAGAGGCACCAACACGGATGTATCTAGAATAGAACCAAGATATACTATGTGGCACCCTTGCATAAAAAAAGTTGTGGTGTAGTGGTTATCGTATTAGACATATACACTAAAGTTCCTTGGTTCTAATATGGGTGGTAACAATTTTTCTTTTATTTTAGTTACTTATTCACATTATGTGAGGGCCCATTTCGGGAGTTCGCCTCGGACACCACGAGCTCATGGCCGGCCCTGGACGCAAGTGTGGGAGCAAGTAGCATGCTAAGGGATTCACTAAACCCAACCTCCATAAATATGATCAGTTTTGCCAAATTTAAGAAAACTTCTATACATCTCCCCTACACACACAACCAGGAGGAGTTGGAAAGAGCCCCAAGAAATAGCGCAGTCAGCGGCGGGCGGTGGTGCTGGTGAAACATGTACGTATAAATCCGAGGTAATTTAAAAACATGAGTTGCTTCGACTCCAGGGAGTAATGGAGAAATATGCGCATATGTTTCTGGGAAGCACAGAGACTCCAGAAAAGAAAAGAAAAGAAAAAAAATTCAGTGTCCTGTCGCGTCATATCCGACGCGCGCCGGACTCGACACACGCACCAAGACACACTAGTTCGTGCAAAGATCAATAGCCGTGTCCGTGTCACTGCGCCCTCGACGTGTCGTGACGTATTTTTGTCCTTGCAACATAATTATGTCTCGAATCCAAAGCACCATAGCTACGATCAATAATCAACATCCCAAAATAAGATTATTTAACTAGAAGGTAGAAATTAGATCACAGCTTCGCAGAATAGCACGAATCCATCAATTAATTGAGGTTAAAATTTCCAATATCAGCTTCGCTATGCCAAAATTAGTAGAGAAAAGGATCCCTTTCTTGGAAATTATTAGGGTTACAAGTATATCTGGAAAGTTAGGGTTAGGGTTTGGAAAAGAGGAAGAGGACTTTACTTGATAAGCTGTCGTGGCGATGAGAGCGACGACGTCGACGAAGGCATGTAACCAAAGAACGAGCTCCCACGCGCCGCGCCGAGGCGGAGAAGAAGTGAAGTCAACAGAAGAGTCCATTTTTGTTCACTTAAACTAGTGGAAATGTTTTTTTTTTTTTGAAATTCCACGCACAGACACAATTGGGGGACTCGAACCTTGCCGGTCCCTCCGGATGTCCGCTCTAATACCACTAGACTAGAGAGCTCGGACAACTAGTGGAAATGTTAACATCTTCAAAAGAAGAGGAAACTATTAAATAAAAAGGAAAGAAGAGGGGAAATATTTTGCATTATGATTTTCAAAAGTCTCGTTGAGGTTGAAATTTTAGAGCATCTTTAGTAGATGGTGCCAAAAAATTTATCTTTGGGGTCCAAAATTTTAAAATAAAGATAAATATAGAATGTGTTGAATTTCTATGAGAATAGTAGAAGGTGGATATTGCTTCACTCTACTTCACAAATGATGCGATGTTGTTGTGGCGTCGACGGTGCATGGAGGTCGAGAATAATTGTGCTCGATAGAGACTTGGAAGGATCTCAAGAAGGAGATCAAATCTTAGTTCTATTCGGAGAATGTGGAGTTTGCAGCGAGGTGGAGCTTGCGGCAACTCAAGCATATCGGGACGATCAAGGAGTACATTGCAGAGTTCACACGATTGATGCTCGCGATATCTAGCATGGACGAGGAGGATCGTTTGTTCTTCTACCTCGATGGACTCAAACCGTGGGCGGCTCAAGAATTGGGCGACAAAGGGTGCAAGACTTGAACACCGCCGTGGCAGTAGCCGAGCGGCTCGTGGAGTACATGTGAGACGACAACGATGCCGAGGCTAAGCCAAAGTCCACCAAAGTGAATGGTGGGAGAGAGTAGAGCTCTTCTAAGGAAGGTCTTACGAGCGGAAGAACGAGAAGGCCCAACCCGAGCGAGTTGTTTCGTGCTTCATATGCGGAGAGAAGCACTTTGCTCGAAATTGTCCGATGGGTAGCATGCGTGTGAATGTCGTCCGAAGCGAGAAGGTGGAGGACGAAGAGTACCAAGTGGGAGCGCACATGGGAGCGTTGCGCTTACTCAACGACGTGAAGACCAAGTCTGCTGTCGAGGACTCCGAGCAGGGAGCTCATGTACGTTGACGTGATGTGTCACCCCCAGTTTTCAAAAACAGGGGTATTTTTGTCATTTTATATTTTTGAATATTTTTAAATTTTATTTTATTATTTATGATATTATTTTGGGGTTGAAATTTATTTTATTATTTGATATTATTTTGGGGTTATTTGAGTCGGGTTCGAATTTTAACTCAATTCGACTTGAAACGGGGATCCGGGGGGTTTGACTCTAGTGGGGCCCACACACTAGTTAGACATGGCCCACATGATATTAATTTTAGTCCATATGATATTAATTTTAGTTAGTAGTTAGACTAATTATTTTGGTTAGCATTAATTGAGATTAGTGATTTTGGAATGACCAAACTACCCCCGACTTAAACCCCTACCAATATATTAGCTAATAGATTAGTGCAAGGGGCTTTTAGGCATTTCCTAATATGACAAAAACTATTTTAATGGCTGGCCACTTGGAGGGGGATAAGGGGTGAGTCATCATCTCTTCCATTTCATTTTATCCATCCATTTTCTCTCTCATGTTCTTCCCCAAATTTCTAGAGAACAACTACATTGATTTCATCTCCAAATCCACCATTTCTTCCACCAAATCTTCTTCTCTTCTCCTCTACTTCATAGTTAGAGGGTGCTAGCCAAGTTTGGGAGGAATCGGAGCTCGTTCGTGTCCTTTTGGAATCTCTACGTGTCGGTGTCGTGTCGGAAGGCATTTTCCTTTGAAACTCTCTTCCGGAAGGTATAATCTCTCCTCTAATCCACCCCATGCATATAGGATTATTTTGGACCCATAGGAATGACCCCCATGGTTGTATCTCCATTTGTGTCCATTTTGTGTCCATTTGGAGGTCATAGGAGTGTCCTTGTGTTGTGGATGTGTTCATGTTACATATATAGATTTATATATATATATTGTAATGAGAGTGTATCTATATTTATATACGTAATAAATGGTTCATGATGATTATATAATCAAGTTTGTGAGTGTGGTTCCTCATATTATTATGTTGTGGATAATTAGGATATATTGTGTATTCTTTTGGCTCAAACTATTTAAATCCGTCATGATTTTTATCCACGTTTTTAATTTCAGCCCTAACTTATAAATGCCATAAC
This sequence comes from Iris pallida, assembly GCA_029216955.1. Lineage (NCBI taxonomy): Eukaryota > Viridiplantae > Streptophyta > Magnoliopsida > Asparagales > Iridaceae > Iris > Iris pallida. Next base: position 3,306,429 of record JANAVB010020000.1, read on the forward strand.
TTCTAGCTCAAAGCTCGGTTTAATCTCCCGTTTTTTTTAAAAGAAGCGTATTGAAGTTAGCTTTCCAAAAACATATATTAATAGGCCTAATTCTTTCTGTAAATTTCTGGAGAATTATTTGAGTGTCAGCTGTACGAAAGACAAACGCGTTCTCGGTGTTTTCGCGATTCCCGGAGTTTCCGGAAACGAAAACGCGATCCGTTTGAAGTTTCAGAAAGCTAACACATAGATCTATAACATACTTTAATCCTAGATTTCAATATGCTGAGTTGGTACAGTATTGATTATTAGTAGGAGTTACTATTCGGCATATGTATTTTGTGCACCCTTGTGTGTAATATAATGTTCTATTTGATTTTAACCCATGTTAATGTATATACATTATGTAACTAAATAGAGAATGCAAGCATGAGTAAATGGTTAAATAAATGATGTATGAGGTATAAGTATCATATCTAATGTAAGTATGTATAAGTATGGCTTGTAATGAATATGTAGGTTCCATAGTATGTAATGTATGGTGCATATAGTAGTGCAAGAGAATAAATGAATGATGAATGAATGCAAGCATGAATGTAATGTAATATAGATGTAATGTATACAATATACAAGTTAATGAGATGTAATATTCTATGTTAACACAAATCCTATATTACCTCATGTACCCCTTACACTATGTTGACACTATCACACTTGACACTTTGTTCACTTACACTTTGACACTCTTTGATATGTATACACTATGTATGCCCATTTAACCCTCACTTGTCCCTTTGCCATGTTCACATACACACACATAGCCTCTTAAATAAGTATTTATGAATATAGTTAACTTAGCTATGTATGTATATTATATATGGTAGCATATTGTATTGTAATATATAAGTTTATATAGCCATTGAAATGCCATGATTATAGAACTAATGTTGAATACCAATATATGCATGTGTATATATGTAGACATGTATAGCTTAAAGTAATAGATTACCTAGTGTATATCTAATATGAATTCTTGCCTATTTGAGTATTGAATAATTGCATGCTATATAGAGTTGGGTGTATGTTGGCTTGTATAGCCTTGTATTGATGTGTGCTTGCTAGGATAGTCTTGGTTAGGCCTAGTAAGACTTGTTGGGTTAGGACATGACCTAGTTTGACCTAGTTTGACTAGTACAGTTGACCAGAGTTGACCAAGGGTTGACTTTGGCTTAGTTGACCTAGATTCATGTAGAATGCATTATAGTGCTTTATATTACCCTTCTGGATATGTTGTGACTTGTGTTGTTCTAATTAGGAGCCAGACACCTCTCCTCGGACAGTATCTTATTTTAGGTCTGTGATCACTCTGAGCATCTGTTCACCTATCAGCTCAGGACCACAGGCGAGTACATTCACTGATAGTTTTCATTGTCTTGATATCTACTATATCCGATTCAGTCGTAGTGTTATACTTGATTCCTGACACGACGGTTCACGGACTAGTATACGTCGGATCCTGTCATGAGATGTTATTCCTGGACTTTCTTGGTATATGGGTATGAGATATTTCTGTATTCCTGTACTTGTATAGACATTAATTTGGGAGTGGGCTGGCCCCCTGCTCTCGAACCTTGTGTCATGACGTGCCATGTCCGGATCCGTGATACTACTCGGGGATGGGAGAATTATTAGGGGTTATGTGATCAAAGCCATCCTGTAACTATATTTTGCTAGCGCCACCCTCACCTCACGTAGGGTGTAGCAGATACCCCCTTGCCAGTTATCCAGGTTGGACGGCATGTCTCTCCGTTGAGGTCACCGCGGATTGTCGGGCCAAGTGGATAACCTTCTCTTGCTTCCCTAGCCGATCACATATCGCCCTAATAGTTCAAATCACTTTTTTATATTTATTGTCATATCTTATATTTCCAGTTCACCTTTTATACTGTACCATGATTACGAGACTAAGTTCTGTTTGAAAGAAGGGTTACAACCCCGGTCCTTGTTTGGTTTAAGGGTTGTAACTCGGCTTTCAAATGGTTCCCAAGTCGTCGATATCTTTGTCTTGTATTTGATTCATTTCTTCTATGCTCTACCTGCCTTTTATACTGTACCATGATTATGGGACTAGGTTCTGTTCGAAAGAAGGGTTACAACCCCGGTCCTTGTTTGGTTTAAGGGTTGTAACCCGGCTTTCAAATGGTTCCCAAGTCGCCTATATTCTTTGTCTTGTATCTCATTATTACTGTCTCTTATAGTATTTCTCAATTCATATGGAACTGCTGTTGGTGTTTGTACTTGCTCATTTTCCTGACAGGATACGTTGACAAATTTTACAGATAGCTTGGGATTGCCTGCTAGCCTAGAGGAGACCATTAGAGGTTGTTTAGTTAGCTATTTTCAGTTATCTGGAGTTGTATTATTTTATGGATTACTGTATTTGGGTTTTAAGATGTATTTCTGGGTTTTTGTATCTTAGACACTTAGACTTCTATCTCCTGTATCTTTTTGGATTTTATGTTTCATCTATCCTCATATGCTCTACCTTAGATGTGATTGAGACTGTATCTGCTATGTCACCCCCATTCGGGGAGTATAAACTGTTTAGTCTTATACTGTTATGCATTGAGACCTAGGACAGCGTTCTACCGTCGACACTGCGTCGTAGGCTGGGCGTTGTTACGTTCTCGTGCCCTAACCCTAGGGTGCGGGTCGTGACATGATGATCAATGGCATGACCACATGGACGTTGGTTGATACAGGCGTCATTCATAACTTCATCACGGACGCGGAGGCCCGTCGCTTGGGTCTAGCCTTGGAGGAAGATTCGGGCATGATGAAGGCGGTCAATGCGGAGGCGCGCCCCTTGCAGGGGGTAGCCAAGGGAGTCCGCATAGCTGTGAAAAATTGGTCGGGTGTTGCTAATTTCACCGTTGCGTCGCTGGATGACTTCAAGATGATACTGGGCATGAATTTCCTTATCGCGGGTAAAGCGATTCTGATGCCGCATTTGGGAGTTGTCGGCTTCTTGGAGGAAGTCTCATCGTGCATGGTAAAAACTGCACGAGGCAAGCCTTCGAAGGGAAAAGCTATCTCGGCTACTCAGCTCAAGAAGGATGGCAAAAGGGAGACGGCATACCTAGTGGTGCTCAAAAAGAAGGAAAACTTCGAGGAGGAAGGCCTTTCGTACGAGACCAATGGTGTTGCAAAGGGGCATCCCAAAGCCACTTCTGCGGAGGGAGGTGGACCGTGCTACCGGGTTGGGCACGAGTACAGAGAAGCGTGCCACAAGCTGTGGGGAGGCAGAAACGACGAGGCAGAGTAACTCATGCAAGGAGTTGCTCAAAGTTCGTAGGGGACATGTGAAACCCGAATTTTGGAATTTATTAATTATTGGATTTGTAACGTAATCTTAGCCTTAGTATTAGTATTATTATATTATTATTATTATTATTATTATTATTATTATTATTATCATATATATACTATTATTATTATATTATTATTTATTAGTTGAAATTAGAAAAATATTATTTTAAAATTATCATTGGATTTTTATTGTGGCCCTGCCCCGATCCCGTGTCCGGGGTCCGACCCGAGTTCGGACACCAGACCCTGTCTTCCGAACCCATCCTTAGATTTTTCTATTTAAAACCTGATTTTTAAAACTATTTATATGGGTTGACTAGTTATTAAAAAAAAAAAGTCTCCCGATCTGGCCTGGTCTCCCCCACGACCAGGCCACCCCCATTTTCTCCTCAGCCATTTTCCCCCTCCTCTACACATTTGTTCCCCCCTCCTGCAAACACTCCACCACACTACTCCCACTCTTTCCCTTAAATAACATCAGCACCCACCCCCTCCATTGCACTCTCATTCCATCTCACTTTTTCTTTCCCACTCTCTCACTTAATTCCCTTCTTCCCCAAAGCTCCCACCACGTGCCCTAGCTCCGACCAACTCCTCCGGCCAATCCGCGCCTCGGCGCCACCTTCCGGCCTCCCGTGCCGACCAGAACCCGGCGCCGCTCGCCCCCGGCCAACTCCAGTCGGCGCCCAGCTCCGCCTAAGCCCGACGCCGCCGTCCCCCGGCCATCTCCAGCGCCCGACGGCCGCCTTTCGCGTCGGCCAGAGCCCCGCGCGTCGCCTTTCCCGCCGGCGACCCGGCCGCCCGATCCCCTCCGTGGCCCCGCAGCCCCCGGCCAGGCCCCTCTCGACCGACCGGACGGTTTTCCGTCGCCGACCCCAATCCCGCGGCCGCCCCGAGTCTCGTCGGCCGCCCCTGTGCGAGCCCATGCGTCGCTCGCCTCCCCGAGCGACCCCGATCTGCTGTCCAGCACCTCTGTGTGCGACTCTAGCGCTGTTCGGACTCGATCCGCTGCTATTCGCGTTCCGTTCCCACTGTTCGCGGATAATTTTCCTTCTTTATTCATCTGAGAGCTCTAACCGAGCACCCCAGGTATCTTCAGTGTTCTTGTGTCCCCCCATTTAGTGTCGATGATGACATGGTCCCCGATTCCGCTATGGTAATCGGATCGGTTCGCAGATTCGGATTTTCCGAACTCCCTTTTCGGATTGTTTCTGTAGATTTGTTATTGTGTGGTTTTGTGGTTCTGTGGTTTCGAGAGAAGTTCGGATTTTTTCCGTGAATGGTTCTGTAGTTTTTGGTTTTCGAATTTTATTTCGGATCCTTCGAATTTTTCGGAAAGGGTTCCGTGATTATTAATTTTTAGAAATAAAAATCTACATTGGGCTGGAAATTGGAAACTTCGATGTGGGATTATTTTGTGGTTTGTTATTCCTGGTTTGCAATATTTTTGGCATTTTTCCAGGATTGGTTTATCCCGATTACAAAGGAGGTGCAGCCCAAATTTTCGGAAATATATTTTAAAATTTTGAATAAAATTATTTTCAAATCCCGGCCTTTGCAAAACAAACTACATTTTGGAGTATTGGTTTTAAAATAGATTTTGTATCTTTTCGGACGACGACCATATTGGTCCATGGGCCCTAACTAAATGCAAACGAAACCGGCCAACCCGGACGTTGAGGCATTAGTTAAAACATGAGTTTGAATGACCAAGTCTGAGACACATTTTTATAATTATCTTTTATTGATTATTATTTTTAGAATGGATTACTGCTGTTAGTAATTTTGGTGCAGGGCTTCGGCCTACTGTTGGACCGTTCGCGGCATTCAGAGCTCACCTTTAAATTAAATTAATTTATGTAAAAATTGTAAGGACATAAGTCCAAATTTTCTTTTCTATTTTTTGTGGACCTGTAATAAGTAGTTTAGTTTTTCCTTTTCTTTTCTGGATTGTTGTTTTATAGGTAAACGCGTTAATAATAAAGTGAGTATTTATTTTAATATAGAAATTAATAAGAGTTTTCTCACATTAAATAAAATAAGATTTTGAGTTTGTAACTTAGACATTCACATGTTTTCTCATTTAAAAGAAAAAGCCTAGTTATATATATATATATATATATATATATATATATATATATATATATATATATATATATATATATATATATATATATATATATATTTAAAATACAATGTTTTGCCAAATTAACCGGTAATTGCCATTTTTCCCAATTAATCAGTAACCGATTTATTTAATTAAAATGATAACGAACGTAGATTGCGACGCTAGATTTCCGGTAGATTAATTAATAACTTAAAACCTGACTAGGGTCTACTTCTAGAGATTGTAACTAGCACACCTAGAATGGTTTCATTATGGTTCTAAGTCAAGTTCTCAACTGTAGGATCTCGGAGACGAACTTGACATCCTCCTCGTACTGACTTTTCCGATCCAGTCAATTAACAGAGGCAAGTTACGGTTATGTTTTATGTATTTTATTTAGTAATTGTCTAGCTGCATGTTTAAACCACATTGCTACACGGAACCCTCTTCTAGGGTTCAGATATTGATTGTGGGGATTGGGGGAATAGTGTAACGTTTATGGCCAATACCTCTCATATTGCATATTGTGCGAGCTTACCCTCTTACACACGGGATAAGGCCGTATCGCGTGCTAGGACGCTATTGTATAACCCAAGCCGGTCATAGACGATTACACATTCAAATCACATTATTTTAATTGTTAAATTGCTGAAAAATATTATTTCAACTGTTTAACCTGCACTTTTTATTATTACTTGAAATATGAATACATATTCGTACTTGCTCCCTCCTGACTGGAGACCACATTTTTAGGTGACATTGAGGATGCTGAGCTATTGTACATTAGCTACTATGACCCAGTTTTATACCCTGTGGTGTTGCCGGAGTCCCCCTTGGAGGACGCAGGACCTGAGGCCGACGATCCGACCGCTTAGCTAGTCGTTTCCAGTTTTTCTACTTATATTGTTTTGGAGTTTTGTAGATTTTGAATTTAGCACTTTATTTCAGTTCTTTCATTTCCAGTTGTACTTTCCAATTATTGAATAAAAGTTTTAAAGTTTCCTTATATTCGAGTTGTGACAAATATAGATGTTGTTGTGAATACCTGCATACAGAACAGCTTACTGCCGCCGTCTCACAACGGTGCAGGCTGGGCATGATCCGGTTCGACCCAATAATTTGGGATCGAGTCGTGACATATTTTTAGTGGTGGCCCATGCAGGTCCAAAACAACAACTTAGGAAAACATACCTAGAAACAATTAGACCACTAGAACATTGATTTGTCACAACATAGGTCCGAATTTATATATAAATATTTTTGTTTGATTATAGACTGGTAGGGTACCTTGCTTATGTATTGCATCCTAAACCTTCCAGAGTATGGCCAAAGGAAAGACCACCCGTTTCGGCCCTGCTGAAGATGAGTGTCATCTACCAATCACACCCCACCTCCTCAAGCACGCCGGGACCCTCCTCCCTTGCAGCTGACTGACCGTCCCCATGTTGCACCAGCACCCGTCCCGTTTACGCTACTACAGTGCAAACGGTAGAACCTGCACTTCCCCGAACTGAGTCGCAGTCCCCTGCGGTAGTGCCCGCACCACTTGCCCCACCAGTACCGGTGGACCCTACCGAGCTCGTAGGCCTGCTACGAGGAGTACTGGAGGCCCATAGACCCAAGCTGAAGCCCATCATGAAGAGACTGCAGCCCAAGCTGAAGCCCATCGCGAGCAGACCGCGATCATGAGAGAAGGCATGGAGAATGCCCACAACGCAGCTATGGCTGCCCTCGAGAGAGGAGGAACAGCTCAATCGGATCTAAGGCCTGCTAAGGTAAACATAAATCTAAGGATTAATTTATGTATTATTAAGGCCATTCAACTTGATAAAGACATTATTTTGTGAAGGTCGGCACTATCGAGAACTTTAAGAAGCAGGACCCTCGACCCTTCAAGGGAACCGAGGGAATCATCTATGCCGACAAATGGCTCGACAGCATGGAGCGCCTCCTCAGCGTTGCTCGACTACCTGACGACCTCCATGTCGAAGCAGTAGGACTCCAGCTGCGAGATGTAGCAAGAACCTGGTATCGGAATGAACCCCGACTCCAGGACAAGCAGCTTGATTGGGACACCTTCAAGAAGTTGTTCCGCAGGAAGTTCTTTCCAACATCAAAGTTGCGGGAGATGGAAAGACAGTTCCAGGACCTGAAGCAAGGGAACATGACGGTTGAAGAGTATGCGGCAGAGTTCAGCCGACTTAGCCGCTTTGCCAAGAACTTGGTTGCTGACCCCAAGGATCGTGCTGAGAGATTTAGGTATGGACTAAAGGAAGAAATTTGCACCCCTGTGATCGTAGGCGGCGCCAAGACATACGAGAAGATTCTGATACGAGCTCAGGATGTGGAAAAGAGCCAGCCTTCTCGTTCAAAAAGGGAGTATCCAGGAACTAGCAACTTCCAGGGTAGCCAGATGAGGCCCAACAACACAACAACAGGCCTTCGCACCACCAGCAGCAGCACCATCAGGCAAGGACCAGTGACAGAACGCCTCAGAAGCAGATCCCTGTCTGCGACTACTGCAAGAGGCCAGGACATTAGGCGAACATCTGCAGGAAGAAACTTGGATACTGCCTAGTTTGTGGGTCTGCCCCCCACCAAGTGAGGGACTGCCCCACAGCATTAAACCGACCGGAGCAACTCAGCAAAGAGCTCCTCTACCCACTCAGCAATAACGGTTCGGACAACATCAGCAGAAGACCGGGCGAGCTTTTTCCCTAGCAGCAGACGAGCAAAAACCAGAGCAGGAACCCACCGCTGATGTCATCACAGGTTCCATTTATGTGTTTTCACATCCTGCTCTAGCATTATTTGATTCGGGTGCATCACACAGTTTCATATCATCAATGTTCATTTCTGCACACCACCTAGATACGGGACTTAGCCAGATGATAAGTAGAGTTATGACCGGTGGTGGACCCATACCCATCACCGAGGCTTGTAACTGTCCCATAACTATCTCAGGTCACAAATTCTTACACCCTTACTTGTGATGCCCTTGCCCAACTATGATGTAGTCCTAGGGATGGACTGGTTAAGTGAGCATGCGTTGATAGATTGTCACAGAGGATGTGTAATCTTCAGTCTACCAGGAGAACCGGAGTTTGAAATCTCTCGAGCTCTGGAGGACATGAAGAGTGTTACCTACTCCTTTATCACCGAAGAACCCGGGCCTCCTCACCCTTTCATAGCAGAATTCATGGACGTCTTTCCAGATAGTCTTCCAGGATTGCCGCCAGATCGAGGTGTGGAATTCACCATCGACCTAGTACCCGGCTCTTCCCCTATTTCTCGAGGATGCTACAGAGTCAACCCCAAGGAGGCAAAGGAGATGAAGGACCAAATCGACAAACTGAAGTCCCAAGGATTTATCAGAGACGGGGCTTCACCCTGGGGAGCACCAGTTCTATTCGTACCCAAGAAGGATGGAACCGTACGGATGTGCATTGATTACCGGGCACTGTTTTCCATAAATAAATTCACTTTATTTATTGTGTTTCTGGGAAAATTACAACTGTAGGAATCCGATCTAGAAGACGATCGCTTTATCCCTTGGACTATGCGAAGAAGAAAAGCTCTCAAAATTTTGACAGTAGATATCAGTGTATCTGTACAATGAATGAGAAAGAGAACTCTATTTATAGAGTCAAAAACAATAACTGTAAAGATAACTGACTTCACAGCCTGTGCCTAGTTAAAAATCACGCAGGATTCAACATACGCAAGGTTGTGAGCAGTTACTGGACGTGGCCTGTAACTGTTGGACACATGGCAATCGTGCATGAGTCGTGTGCAAGTTACAGGACACGCAGACGAGAGATCGGTGGCATGGCTTCCACGTACTCTAATTTGATAAAATCCACGCAGACTTGTTGAAGACGAAATCCACGCGAACTCAGTGTAGAAAGCTTCATAATCCACGCAAACTTGGGGCAGGAAGCTTCAGGATCCACGCAGACTCGAGGCAAAAAGCTTTCAATCCACGCAGACTTGAGGAAGAAAACTTCAGAATCCACGCAAACTTGAGATGAAGATCTCACAAATACACGCAGACTTGAGATAAGACTGCCAGCTGTCCCGATTCGGCGTGCTTCGACTGACACAAATCTCTGGCAGTGATTGCTTTGTCAGTCGTATTAAATGACAAAAAACTCTTTTGGTACGCCAATTTGACAAAGGCTGAGTCTTACTGAAAAAGATTTCGAAAATCACGCAATAGGCGGCTGTGATCTCTCGAGTTCTGTGCATACGTGGCGTATGAAGAGACATTCTTCGACTGTCGTGCTGTCAGTCATGATGACGTTCTGACAAATGATGAGCTGTCCCAGAGTGACTTTGAAGAAATAGTCTGGAAGAACCTAGCGTGATTTTTGAACCTTGTCCAGATCAAATCAGCGTGACTTTCAGACTTTGTTCTGATCAACTCAGCGTGACTATCATTTTTGAGGCCTACAAAACCCCCTTCAAAGTTTTCGAAAATTGAAAAAGACTTCAAAATTTTCGAAATATTTTGAAAATATAGATGTTAAAATGAATTTAGTCACGCTGAGATGACTTGAAATTTTTCGGAAGTCGAAAAGACTTCGAAGTTCTTTGAAAACATTCAAATGAACTTATTAAATGTCATAATGACTCTTTGTTCTCCAAGACTGATTGCATCCAATTTATTGTGGAATATGAACCGCCAGCGAGCTCCATGGTGACCCCACTTTTGGGGATGAAGAGCCGAAGCCCCTTATCTTCGAGCTCAAAGAACCCCATGCAACTAGCCAAGAATTTCTTGAGCTATTTTGGCCTGGATGGCTCGTCTTCTTCTGATGGGCGTAGCCTCGCAGAGCAGCGTGAAATATTGAAGGCTCTGTTAAACCGCATGGGAGTTAAGAGCGTAGAAGAATTGGGCATAAAGCTCAGCCGCTCTGGAAAATAAAGCGTGACTTTTATGCTTTTGTTTTCTTTTGGGAAATGTTGCACTCTTTTTGTTTTGTCTTTTTAAGGCCATCAGTGCCTGTCTTGAAAAGAAAAATGAAGTACAACTTTTGTGTTTGAACAACGTGCATTGATGAAGAATATTAATTAGCACTCTTTGACTGTTTCCAATGTTGCACTGTCTTCCAAAGCACACGTGGCACCCCTTCCATGGTTTTACGAGCGTTTCACCGGATCTTTTCCAAGAATAGACTTGTACTTTGTCCTTTAAATAGATAGGTGAGTTTTCATAGATACTCACCTCCCATTCTTTTCTTCTTCTCTGAGAAATGAAATTTTTGTGAGATTTTATTCTCAACAGGAAAGCAATGCTTTAATGTTCGATTTCTGCGTACTGTATCAAACATGGGTTTGCCAATCCTTAGCACCAAACTTAAAAGTAAGTCCAGTATAGTACGCATACTATTTTTTTGCTGTTGAAGATAGGCTTTTGTTTCTGATTTGAACAATACACGCTTGATCAGCCAGTGCGTGTCAAATGACATTTCTACTGATTAATTCTCTTTTTCCTTGCTGTTTTCGCAGAAGCTCGGCTAAAAATTTTCTTCAGAACTGGCATTGGTGATTTGGATGCTGTGGAGAATATTCTGCTGACACCTACATCAGGGAGCTCATACGCTTTTGACGCGTAAATCAGACAACTCAGAACTCTTCGTGGGATAGAAGGGTCTTCCTCAGATGGTAGGAAGAGCCTTTATACACGAGAGTTGGATGGTGGAGTCAACTCTACCCCGAGAAATTGGGTAGTAGAGTTCCTTTCAGGACAGAACTAGGAATTGTATCCCAATATGGAATACATTCCTATCTTCCTTGAGAGGTTACCCTCAATCCACCAATTGTATTGGCAGCCCACGATTTCGGGCTGCCATACTCTGTGGTTCTCCTCTCTCTGAGAGAGAAGACCAGAGTTTAATTCCTGCTGATCTGGTCGTGACTGGGACCAGACAGTCAGGAACTGCCACCAACAACGAACCTGACGGAGAAGGTCCGACGGAGAGATCCAAAGAAGAAGATAGATCTCTATTAGGTTATTGTTGTGGTGTAGAATGAAAATCCAAGATTGTAATAGATTTCCATTATGATTTGTAAGAAAGTCTAAGAAAATGTAATAGACTTTTATGGTGAAACGAGAATGGAAATGATAATTCTTCTGTACTCAATAATTTGTATTTGTGGATGAATTGTGGACATGATAGATAATAAAATCTTCTTTTCTGTTCTAGAGTATATGATATTATCAGAGGTATTATGGACGTGATAATATATAGGAACTCAAAAGAAAATAGATTGATTTCTATGCAGAGGTCAAAAATGACAAATGAGTAAGTAGATTCGGAATTGATTCAGAGGTTATGAAAAATAATAATAACGAATCCCTACCTAAATAAATTGATAGAAGATTATGAATGGACGAACCGTTAGGAAATAATGAACGGATGAATTGTCGGATGAATGTAATAAATGAACGGACGAACCGTCAAGTATTAATGAACGAGCGAACCGTCGGATGAATGTGACGATTCGTCATTCGAAGAACTTCTGTCTATAAATAGCCGAAATCTGACAAGAACGAGCACTTCTATTCCTCAACATAAAAATGTCATCTGGAGAAGCATCCAAGAAGACTGAGATTGCCTCAAAGGTTCAGAAGGACACTGAAGAACGCCCTGCTGATCCAATTCAATCGAAGAAGATGGAGGCTGGTGAAGGTTCGTCTGCACCTAAGCCACCAAGGGACATTCTGGACTTCCTGCTCGAACCAGGAAGGACTGAAGAAGAAGAAGCCATTGCTGGCTGCTTGCAAATTCCTCGTGGGCTCTAGCAATGAGGTTCTTGGCTCTTTTGCTGATCGCGTCTTTGAGAAGGACGGCAGTGGCCCACGTCCAAATATAGAGAAGGATGATAGTGATCTTCCTTAATATCATATACCATCATTCAAGATTAAAAATAAAATAAAAATTCTATTTCTAAACATGAACTTGTCTGATGATTACAAGCATTTACATTTATACATAGTACTTTTTAAGGAATTTGCCATTAATAGGCATCAAAACTTTTCGACCATCAATTCTGAGAGTTGATAAGCTCCATTTGAGAAAACTCTGCTCACGATATAGGGACCTTCCCACTTTGCGTCAAATTTGCCCTTGCTCATATGAGTCATAGTCATAGGACGTCTGACTGTTAGAACAAGTTCTCCTTTTTGATATGCGAACTCTGACTTTTTTATTAAAAGCTCTTGAAATTCTAGCTTGATAGAATTCAATATTCTGTTGAGCAGATAATCGCTTTTCATCCAGAGCTTCCAATTCCTGAAGTCGAAGACGCATTATTTTCAGTAGTGAGTTCATTAGCGATTGCTATCCTTAAAGAAGGAATTTGAATCTCTAATGGAAGAACAGCTTCGGAACCATACACCAGAGAATGGTGTACATTTAGTAGCATTACGAACTGTAGTGCGATAAGCCCACAAACATTCGCCGAGCTTTTCACTCCAATTACGTTTGTTAGTGGAGACAAACTTTTTAGGAGTTTGATGATAGTCCTGTTGAAAGCTTCTGCTAATCCGTTAGCTGTCGGATTATATGCAGTAGACGCAACATTATTGATCCGATGATCGTCACAGAATCGAGTAAATTTCTGGCTGATGAACTGTGGTCCGTTATCATGAATAATGCGTCGAGGAATACCAAATCTGTAGATGACATGGTGTTTAATAAAGCTGATGACATTGGACGTCTTAACTTCAGATAAAGGAATGGCTTCAGCCCATTTGGAGAAGTAATCGGTTATTGCGAGAATAAACCGATGACCTTTGGATGACGGCGGATTGGGCCAATAATGTCCATGCCCCAAGCTTCGAAGGGCCATGATGCTGCCGTCGGATATAGAAATTCCGAGGGTTGATGAATAAAATCCGTATGGATTTGACAAGCTTTACACTTCTTTGCATATTCGATGGCATCAGATACCATAGTGGGCCAATAATAATCCATACGTCGAATACGGTCTTGAAGTTTTGGTCCTGGCTGATGTGCTCCACAGATTCCATCATGTGCTTCACGAATAATTTGTTGAACCTCGTCACCGGCAACACATCGAAGAAGTAAACCATCATAAGCTCGACGATATAAGGTTTTTGTAGTATGATTGTAATAGAATCTGAGTGATCGTCGTCTGATAGATGCTGCCTCACTAGGATCATCTGGAAGAATATCATATACTATGAATCTAAGAAAGGAAGTCTCCAATCTTTATCCGTATTCTGATTCTCAGTCGAGTTACTGAGGATGAATTCCATGCTGGAATCAGATGAAGATGACATCGATTTACGACTGAATCCAAATCCTCTTGTTGTGTTGACGTCCATGAGATGTTGATTCTTCAATGTCAACTGGAAGTCCTAGGGTCAGGTTGTTTTCCAGATGAAATAATTCTCGATTACGAACAACAATTATTTGTTACCGTCTAATCGGGATAGCCAACACTGCCGCAAGATTAGCTAGAGCATCAGCTTCTGTGTTACATGCTCGCCTAACATGTTCAATGAAGAATTCTTCAAACGAAGAAGCCATAGATATAGATCTATGACAAGGAACCAGATCTTGATGACGAACTTCATAAGTGCCTCTAATCTGATTGACAATGAGCTTAGAGTCTCCATACGCCTCCAAATGTTGAATATTCAGATGTTTTACGAGTTGAAGACCAATACGCAATGCATTGTACTCAGCTACATTGTTTGAATATGGCTGATCAAGAGAATAGGCTCTTTGGATAGCAAGGCCTTCTGGCGATACAAGAACAATTCCAACTCCAGCAACAATATCACCATTAGGACCAATTCTTGAAGCTCCGTCAAAGAATAGGCGCCAAGTAGAATTTTCTTCATCAATTTGATTTGAGTTTAGGACTTCATCTGGGATTTCATCATAAAGTTTGAATCCTCTGGAATTGAATGAGCAGCCAGAAAATCAGCTAAAGCTTGTCCTTTGACTGATTTCTGAGGGATATAATGCATGTCGTATTGAGCAAGTAAGATTCCCCAGTTAGCTAATCGAGAATTCAAACACTAGGTTTCTTCATCATGATCCGTATAGGATTGATCCTGGAGATGACATGAATAGTCTGGCCATTGATATAATGACGTGTCTTTTGGACAGCGAACATCAAGGCTAGACATTCTTTTTCGACCGGTGAATATCGAGGTTCAGCTCCGGTCATAGTGCGACTGAGATAGTAAATGGCATGTTTATGGCCATTTTGATTCTTTTGGGCGAGTAATACACCCAATGAATGACTCATTGCTCGGGTATATAGGAATGGTATTCCTGAGACGGGAGGTACCAATACTGGTGGGCTCATCAAATATTGTTTTATATCATCGAATGCTTTCTGACATTCATCATTCCAAACAAAAGAAACACCTTCTTCATAAGTTGTTGAATGGTCTGCAGCGTCATGACAAATTAGAGATGAATCTCCTGATATAAGCGATCCTTCCTTGAAATCCTCGTAGCTCTTTTAAGGTGCGTGGAGGACGCATCTCTTGGATGGCTTTGATCTTCTCGGGATCCACGTGTATACCTTTAGAGGTAATGACGAAGCCGAGAAATTTATCACTAGAGACGCCTAAGAAGGACTTAGTAGGGTTTCATCTTTAATTGATGCTTACGCATTAGATCAAAAATAGTCTTCAAATCTTGGATATGATCCTCCTTTTGTCGACTTTTGACTGCAATATCATCAACGTAGCATTCGACTGTTTTCCGCAAATGTTCACGGAATATAGTGCTCATGGCTCGTTGATAAGTTGCTCCTGCATTCTTGAGACCGAATGGCATGACTGTATAACAGTATGTACCAATCGACGTTCTGAAAGAAGTGCTTCTCGTCATCTGGAAACATTTTAATCTGATTATACCCAGAATACCCGTCCATGAATGACATTCGTTCAAATCCGCAGGTATTATCGATCATGACATCAGTGATTGGTAGAGGGAATTCGTCTTTAGGACATGCCGCATTGAGATCGCGGAAGTCTATGTATACTCTGATCTTGCCAGTCTTTTTAAGAATAGGAACTATATTAGCCACCCAATCGGGATGTTGTTCCTCTCTAATAAACCCAGAGGTCATGAGTTTATTAACTTCAGCTTCAATTGCATCCATAATGTCTGGACGAAATCGTCGCTGTTGTTGTTTGAACGGTTTAGCATTCGACAAGATATTGAGTTTGTGAGTTGCGATTTGAGGATCAAGCCCTGGCATATCTTCATAACTCCAAGCGAAGACGTCGATGTAATCACGAATGAGTTTGATCATGTCTTGCTTTTCAGTTCTGAAAGACTTTTACTGATGAATATTGGTTTAGGAGATCCCTCTTCACCAACATCTATTTGAACAAGTTTATTTTCAGTCGGAGGTTCTTTTTGCTCAAATCGGAACTCCCATTGATTATCTAACCTTTGGGCCCATTGTTCTGATTCAGGTGAGACTTCAAACTCTTCTTCGTCTTCATCGCTTTCTTCAGAACGGTTAATAGAAACCATGTTGGAAGACAGAATATTGCAATAGAAGTCTCCGATACTCGTATCGGAATCCCAGGAAGTGGTACTAGAAGAATCAGATCTCTTATCCTTGTCAGATTCAGGATCTTCATGGATAGTATTGATAAAGGGAGTAGGAGCAATATAACCCAATCCGCACTTCGTTCTCCCATATTTCAGAGGAGGAATACGAACAGACATTTTTCTTCCTTTTCCATTATTGAGACCAGTCCTGAAGTCATAGCCCATATTTTTGATGATGTCTTTAGATTGCTGACTATAGCGACGTAGTTGTAATCTTCCAGTATCATCATTTTTATCATCATCTTCTAAATCAGAAGGACTTTGGGGCCCTTTGTAAAAGAATATTGGAATGTCTCCTGGCTTTCTGCTGGGAACTAGAAAGTAAGAAGATTGTACTGATTCTAGGGATACATCTATGAACAGTCTGTACAACTCCTATGGTTATTGTGTTCAAGTCATCTAACAGATGAAAATAACTATGAACATAATTGCACACATCAACGTACTGCAAAGATGGAGACTTTTTATTGAATGTAAAAGCAGCAATATTTACATTGGGAGAAGGCTGAGCCTTAGAAATTTTAGCCAAGTCAATGACTAAAGGAAGAGAAGAAGAACGAAAAGAAGTTTTGTTTCGATTAAGATCGATAACAAATGGCTCAGAAGAGGTGAGCTCCCTTGAATCTTGTAGTAGAAGAGTAGTCCGTCCTCCAACTGGGATTACCAGAGTATCCTGTGAAGATACAGGAACTGTAGTACGCCCACTGACATGAATGATCAGTGTATCTTGAACAGATGACTGCGGTGAGGGAGAGATACGTCCGCTCACTGGAATAATGAAGGGGCCTTCTCCGGAGGATTTAGGGGACTGTTGTTGAATAATTCGACCTTTAACTGGAATTGTCAAGGTTTCATCTTGCGAGTCCTCTTTCTCCATAGCTTGTATCAACTTTGTATACTCTTCTTTGTACATCCGGGAATCATTGAAATAAGCCTCAACCCACGGAAAGGATTTATATCAGCAACTTCCTTTCGTACTTGTCCATTGCTGTCAATGTATTTGAAACATTGATGAAGAGTAGAAGGTACCACATTATTTTCATGAAGGAAGGGTCTTCCCAGAAGAAGATTATAAGACCCCACGATCTCAATCACATAGAAAGTGACTTTGGATCTGAAATCGCCTATCTGAAGCTTCAGATGAATCTTTCCCAAAGGCTCGCTTCGGCTTTGATTAAATCCCAGGATAGTAGTAACCGTCTTGGAGAGCTTGTGAAGAGGGATTTTTAGTTCATCCAACAGACTCTTTGGCATTATGCTTATAGCAGACCCTGGATCAATAAGGATACGATCTATCTTCATCGTATTGATATAACCAGTGTAGTAGAGAGGCCGATCATGTCGATTATCCTCCAATAACATGTCGTCTTGTGTAAAAGTGATATTTGGGATAATCTCCAATACACTGTTGCAATGCAAACAAGTGGCAGGTTCTGCATCTAGCTTCTTCAATTGTGCAAGACAAGAGTCAGCCTGTAGAAGTACTTCACTTAACGTCTTCCGAGTTTCTTTAGAAAGACGTAGAAGTTCAAAGAGAGACATTCTAGCTGGAATATTAGCAAGTTGAGCTAAAATGTCAAAATTGTAAGGCTTCTGAAGCCCAAGAGGAGGGGACTTCTTGATTGGTTTATCAAACCGAGCCTGTTGCTTGCCTTTCTCAAGAGCTGTAGGCTTAGAAGAAGTAGGTTCAACTGATGTAGTGGAAGGAACAGGTGCAGTAGATGATTCTTCTTCAGGAGAAACATTAGGAGCACCTTCATCAGCTGGAGGGATATCAGAAGTATCCTCAGGATTTTTTGAATAATCCTTCAGATAAGGTTTCCCTGTTCGAGTAGCACTAGCAAGTGCTTCTTCTTTCTCTTTTGGCTCTGTGTCAGAGGTAGATCCAAGAGAAGTCATATGACATAACTTAATCTTTCCAGCCTTCTTAGACTTTTGAGAAGTAGTCTTTTGAGGAGAAGGAGATTCAAAATCTGCTACTAGATCAGGATGAATCCACATGATTTCTCCAGTTTCCAAAGTGATTGGCACTAATCCTTCAGACTGTAGAGGAGGAACATTCACTATTTCAAGAGTTGCCTTGGGAATAGGAACAATCCCATTTTCAAGAATTGAGGAGGGAAGTCTCCAAATTGCATAGAGACGATATTAGAAGTGACAATCTTCTCTTTTGGAGTAAGAGAGATAGCTCCAGATTTGATCATTTCTTGGATCTTTCCTTTCAGTACATAGCATGTACGAATTGTGTGACCCAGCATTCTGTGGTACGGACAGTATTTAGGATGATCCGTCTTCCCAACTTCATCAGGTTTCTTGATCTCAGGTAATTGTATTTTATTACCTTTCAGCAGACATTCAAAGATACCAAGGACATCATCGTCATCAAAAGAATATTCTTCTTTGGGGCGAGGTGTTCTTGATTGTTGAGTTATAGAGGCAGGAGAAGTCTGAACAGTCGATGCATCTTTACTCTGAAGATTGACTTCAAGGGTTTCTTTTCCCTTGCGAGCATTATTTTTATTGTTAGCACCTTGACCTGTTTCTTTAGGAGTCATCTGCACTCCTAAACCTTTGAAGGTTTCAGCACTAATTTCTGCAGCTTTGGCACTGACTATGAAGGAAGGCCAGTCTTAAAACTGGGTGGATCCCGTCCACATGCTGATGATTGGCAACAAGTTTGATTTGCATATGTCAATGGTGACAGCATCGAGAGTTCCAAGAGGCATCTTCAGAGCTTCTCTTCGAAACCGTTCAATGTAATCCTCTGTAGTTTTATTATTTTTCTGTTTGATTCTAATAAGAGCAGACATAGTCATGTCATTGAGCCCTTCATAGAACCATTCAAGAAACATCTGTTTGAAACCAGCAAATAAGGTAATGCACCCATCTGGGAGACTTCTATACCATTCATAAGCCGTTCCCTTGAGACATCCAATAAATACCCGAGTAAGGAGGGCATCACTTGGTTGCAGTTGATCAGTCATCACTTCGAAGTGATTAATAAACTGACTTGGAGAGGTGGTTCCATCATAGAATGAGATAGTAAGAGGCTTGTATTTAGGAGGATATGATACTTGCTTCCATTCTATCGGATAAGGTTGCTTGATGCCTAATCTTTGTAAACCATCCTTCTGTTTGAATGCCTCGAATTGAGTTTTGAGATTCCTCAATTCTTCAGAGACAACTCCGGAAGATTGTGGAGTTGTAGCTTGTAGAGAATAATTAGGAGGAGGAACAACATTGTAAGCACTACCCCCAGCTCCAGAGAGACTGGGATTTGGTTGAACTGGTCCAGGAGTATTGGATTGTACTGCTGGAGGAGCCTGGACTGGACTTATATCAGTGTCAATTGGTATAGCATCTGGTACAGTCTGTTGATTTTGCAACTGAGTTGCCATGAGTTCATACATTGACTTCATAGTGTCAGCCATAGACTTCATTTGCTGTTCCAAAGAAGCAATTCTTTGGTCCTGAGGAGTCACCGAAGAAGAAGGTTCATTGTTCAATTCAGTATTCCCATCCATCATATATGTCGTGACGGTACGAGGGATTATTGATGAATTAGTGGATGTTGTATGCTCTGAATCACTACTTCGTGCATCAAAGTCATTCAGAGGAGAACTACCCCCAGTAGGAAGAGGTGGGAAGTTAGATTTTCCAAGAAATTCAGAATCATCTTCAGAGATCAAATTTCTTTGACTAGAGGCCAGAACTCTTGCTCTGGTGCCTCTATATACTCCATCTGGACTATCAGTTCTACCTCCAGTATCCCGAGAGGTCATGTTGACAGAAGCAAACAAAGGCTCATCTTCATCAGGCATAGGTTCCCACTGAATCCGATTGAAGATAGTTTGTCGTTTATTTTGACATCTGTATTGCATTGTGACTCTTGGCTGGAAATCACATTCATGATCAACATGGTCCTGAACCATTGATTGACATTTGCATTGAATTATGACTCTTGGCTGGAAGTCACATTCAGCATGATCCTTTGTCAAAGAATTACTCATTCTCTTCTGTTGAAGGTATTCTCGTAAATCTGTTTGTGAAGATAGAGGAGTATATTTCCTGTTCTTGGGTCTTGATGGCTCTTGATTATATAGAGAATGATTAATATGAGCCACATAGTTTCTAGCATACTCTGCATCTGCTATTTTTATTTCCAATTGGTGTGATTTTTTAACAGCAGGAGTGCTAAGTTTTGTTTTCAGATCAGTTGGAGATAACACATTAATTTTGGAAACTTGGAGTTTTCCCTCCATTGATCTGGATATTTGCAAAGAAGGAAGAGTTGAACCATCCCTTTGATTAGGAGTTGGTAACAGACCCTCTTTTATGGACAGATTCTGTGCCCAATTCGAAGAAGTCACAGAAGAAGACATTAAGGAATGTTTCTTCTTAGACTTATTCAAGTTTTGAGACATAGAATGTCCAAAAGGAAGAGTAGTCAAAAGACCATCTCCTTTCCTTTGACTAACAAAATTGTTAGTCAAAGCTGTTCCTGAAGTAAAAACTACAGGAGCAGAAGAAACAACTAAAGAGTTATCTCTTTTCGAAGGGACTTTGTGTGGAAGACCACCCCCAGTTCTAGTAGAACTTGGTAAAGAAGAAGAGATAGCTAAGGAGCTATTCTTCTTAGATAAAATACACGCTGAAACAGATTTGGTTAAAGAACCAGTACTGTTAGCGTGACTTTTGATTTTAGAATTACACGCTGGAATAGATTTGGCTAAGGAGCCAGCACTATCAGCGTGACTTTTAGAGTTGTATTCGCACGCTGGAACAGATTTGGCTAAGGAGCCAGTACTGTCAGCGTGACTTTTGGAGTTGAATTTGCACGCTGGAATAGATTTGGCTAAGGAGCCAGTACTGTCAGCGTGACTTTTGATTGCTGTCATCTTTGAGCGCATAAGAGTGTGCGTGCTTGCAGTAGAGTTCTTGTCAGTGTTAGGAGTAGACACTGTGGCAGAGACTTCACCATTGACTGCCAACTGATTCTTAGGGACGTAAACAGAGTGTCCCTTCGACTTGGCAGTGGTGATGGAGGCTGGAGTGGGCTTGCCACCCTTAGCCTGCTGCATTTCTTCATAGGCGAGTTGATCGAAGCGGATCGTCATCACCTTCTTCGTCGAGCTGACTGACGAAGTGTCGTATTGAGTTGTTGCCATCTCAGAAGAGGAGATGGTTTTCCCCAGCAGAGTCGCCAATTTGTTCCATAAATAAATTCTCTTTATTTATTGTGTTTCTGGGAAAATTACAACTGTGGGAATCCGATCTAGAAGACGATCGCTTTATCCCTTGGACTATGCGAAGAAGAAAAGCTCTCAAAATTTTACAGCAAGATAGCAATGTATCTGTACAATGAATGAGAAAAAGAACTCTATTTATAGAGTCAAAAACAACAACTGTAAAGATAACTGACTTCACAGCCTGTGCCTAGTTAAAAATCATGCAGGATTTAACATACGCAAGGTTGTGGGCAGTTACTGGACGTGGCCTGTAACTGTTGGACACATGGTAATCGTGCATGAGTCGTGTGCAAGTTACAGGACACGCAGGCGAGAGATCGGTGGCATGGCTGCCACGTACTCCAATTTGATGAAATCTACGCAGACTTGTTGAAGACGAAATCCACGCGAACTCGGTGTAGAAAGCTTCATAATCCACGCAAACGTGGGGCAGGAAGCTTCAGGATCCACGCAGACTCGAGGCAAAAAGCTTCAAAATCCATGCAGACTTGAGGAAGAAAACTTCAGAATCCACGCAAACTTGAGATGAAGATCTCACAAATACACGCAGACTTGAGATAAGACTGCCAGCTGTCCCGATTCGACGTGCTTCGACTGACACAAAATCTCTAGCAGTGATTGCTTTGTCAGTCGCATTAAATGACAAGAAACTCTTTTGGTACGCCAATTTGACAAAGGCTGAGTCTTGCTGAAGAAGATTTCGAAAATCACGCAATAGGCGGCTGTGATCTCTCGAGTTCTGTGCATACGTGGCATACGAGGAGCCATTCTTCGACTGCAGTGCTGTTAGTCATGATGACGCCCTGACAAATAATGAGCTGTCCCAGCGTGACTTTGAAGAAATAGTCTGGAAAAATCCAGCGTGATTTTTGAACCTTGTCCAGATCAAATCAGCGTGACTTTCAGACTTTGTTCTGATCAACTCAGCGTGACTTCATTTTTGAGGCCTACAATTATGATATTTAATAAGTTCATTTGAATGTTTTCAAAGAACTTCGAAGTCTTTTCGACTTCCGAAAAAATTAAAGTCATCTCAGCGTGACTGATTTCATTTTATCATCTCGTTTTCAAAGTATTTCGAAAATTTTAAAGTATTTTCAAATTTTCGAAAACTTTGAAGGGGGTTTTGTAGGCCTCAAAAATGAAAGTCACGCTGAGTTGATCAGAACAAAGTCTGAAAGTCACGCTGATTTGATCTGGACAAGGTTCAAAAATCACGCTGGGTTTTTTCAGACTATTTCTTCAAAGTCACGCTGGGACAGCTCATCATTTGTCAGGGCGTCATCATGACTAACGGCACTGCAGTCGAAGAATGGCTCCTCATATGCCACGTATGCACAGAACTCGAGAGATCACAGCCGCCTATTGCGTGATATTCGAAATCTTCTTCAGCAAGACTCAGCCTTTGTCAAATTGGTGTACCAAAAGAGTTTCTTGTCATTTAATATGACTGACAAAGCAATCACTGCCAGAGATTTTGTGTCAGTCGAAGCACGCCGAATCGGGACAGCTGGCAGTCTTATCTCAAGTCTGCGTGTATTTGTGAGATCTTCATCTCAAGTTTGCGTGGATTCTGAAGTTTTCTTCCTTAAGTCTGCGTGGATTTTGAAGCTTTTTGCCTCGAGTCTGCGTGGATCCTGAAGCTTCCTGCCCCAAGTTTGCGTGGATTATGAAGCTTTCTACACTGAGTTCGCATGGATTTCGTCTTCAACAAGTCTGCGTGGATCTCATCAAATTGGAGTACGTGGCAGCCATGCCACCGATCTCTCGCCTGTGTGTCCTGTAACTTGCACACGACTCATGCATGATTACCATGTGTCCAACAGTTACAGGCCACGTCCAGTAACTGCCCACAACCTTGCGTATGTTAAATCCTGCATGATTTTTAACTAGGCACAGGCTGTGAAGTCAGTTATCTTTACAGTTATTGTTTTTGACTCTATAAATAGAGTTCTTTTTCTCATTCATTGTACAGATACATTGCTATCTTGCTGTAAAATTTTGAGAGCTTTTCTTCTTCGCATAGTCCAAGGGATAAAGCGATCGTCTTCTAGATCGGATTCCCATAGTTGTAATTTTCCCAGAAACACAATAAATAAAGAGAATTTATTTATGGAAAACAGCACATGCAACAAAATCGGATTCCGTCAGTTTCTATACGTCGACAACATCCATACGCGCCTTTCGACGCGTATATTGCGCGACCACGTTGCCCGGTTTGTCGGGGCGTGCGCTGTATCGAGTGTTTTTCTACTTTTTGAAAACAGAATTTACAATTTTTCGTGAAACTTTAACAACGTGTAACTTTCTACATACTAGATGAAAAGTGAATCCAGAAGGTGCGTTACAATCTCGGTTATGTTGTCTTTGACTGTCTTCAATTAGTTTTTATGAAAGTTTAATGGACAGCAAGAAAAGTGGCCAAAAAGTTGGTGTTTCAAAACAGTTTTTACTATTTCAGAAAAGTGGTTTTTCTCCAACTTCGTCTCGATTTTTCGAGCAAGTTGGATGGGTACGTTGAAATCCACCTGGGGGATCTCGAAGTGGGTCATGAGGGCTTTCTACACGAATTTACGGATCAAAAATCGGAATAGAATTGACAGAAAAATCGATCGGGGAAGTGAGATACCTTAAAGTGGGAGTCTATTGTTTTATTGTTGTTGTCGTCGTCGTCGTTTCCATCACTGCTGTCGCGGGGTTCTGCTGTGCTCGCGGAGGGGAGGAGTTGGCCGAGGGTGTAGGAGAGAGGAGGAGGAGGAAGGTGGAGGAAGAAGGAGATTAGGGTTTTCCAAAACTTATATTTATATATATATATATATATATATATATATATATATATATATATATATATATATATATATATATATATATATATTTGTGTGGGAGGGTCGGCCTCTTAATAAAGGGTGCTGATGTTGCTTTCCTTTTATTGTTGGGGTCGGCCAGCATACATGCTGTGCTACTGCTTGCGGATTTAGGTGTGGGTGGTCGGGTGGGGCCGACCACCCATTAGTGATTTTTTTTTTAAAACTTATCTAATCCTTAACTATATATATATATATATATATATATATATATATATATATATAATATAATATATATATCCATATATACTAAAAATTTCCATAGAATTCAAATAAATTTTTTTATATTATCAGGAATCTATTTTTGTCATATCTCAATATATGTAAATTTTAGTTGACAAACAAAATACAACCAATAATAGTAACTCAATAATAAATATATTTATTTAATCATAACCGAAATAATATTAACAATAATTAAATATTAAAATAATTCAAATGGGGGCTTGGTGGACTTATACTACACCCCCTTATCCAGGTCCAAAAATTGTACAAAGTGTTGCATAATATTATTTAATAATAAAATACCAATAATAGTACAAATATTTAATTAATTAGAAATTGTACATAAAAATCTAAAATAATTTAGAAAATATTTCTACGTACATAAAATATGTCCATATGGCCACATTGGTCCCATCTCATGCCTACATGGACTTAAATTTCGTTCGGGCCCTGTTCGGGCTGAATTGGCCAAACCGGATCATCAAAAAAAAATAAATAAAACCATAAATTGTATAAATTTATTTTTAAAAATAAAAATAATAATTAAAAAAATAGGGGTTTTACATCCTACCCAACTTACAAGAATTTCGTCTTCGAAATTTAGGATTAGTAGGGTTGAGGGATAGGAAGAGTTCGTCAATACCAAAATACAATTAAATTTTGGAGGGGGCGATAAAACGACGTTCCACACAACCGTGCATTAGAAAATTGTGGAGTCGATATATACAAAAAATATCATGATTATGGAATAAACAAGGGTTGCTAGTGAAGGTAGCAAATTTCGATAATCCACTTTGGAGAGTAATAAGGAATTGA
The DNA here is from genome assembly GCA_029216955.1 of Iris pallida. Taxonomy (NCBI): domain Eukaryota; kingdom Viridiplantae; phylum Streptophyta; class Magnoliopsida; order Asparagales; family Iridaceae; genus Iris; species Iris pallida. The sequence continues at coordinate 3,331,657 of JANAVB010020000.1, forward strand.
GTAGATCAAAGAGAATAATTTAGACATTTGGGAGATGTGGTTCCTAGAGAGAGACTGGAGACTAATCGCCTCGATTGAGAGTTTGATTTAAGTGAATGATTAGCATCATTCTCGAGTGCTCAAGAACAATTGGAAGGACACGATAATAATTCTAGAGTTGAAGAATGAAGGGTAGTTAAAGACGAGGATTCAGCCACATGAGTCGGTCGGTGGCTATCTACATTTGTGTATAATTAACCGATTGGGCAACCAAAGACGATACCTTGAGTCTATCTAGCAAGTACAGTGCCTTGTCTTTCCAAAATAAGTGAAAGACAAGAACAACAAAGGTTTCAAAGACGGTGTTATATATTGAGTACGAATTGTGGGGTTCATAGGCGGCAAAAATAATTCAAAAGAGGATTATCAAGGCGGTCGCGGATGAGACTCTAAGGCAAGTTTAACTATGTCTCCATCCGCATAGAATAAGTTATGATAAGCGAACCAAAGTGCAATAGGTTGATCAGACCATCATGCACCGATTCTGATTAGACAACATGTTTAGTGGGTGCACCCAATAAAAATATGTCATGATCAAGCTTGATAACGAAATAAGCTTGCAAAACTGAAGCTACGTTAGCAGCGTGAGGTAGTCAAAATATGAGCAAGGGAGGTACTGATGAAAGAAATTTTAAATAGTCCCAGATCTTTTAAAATCAAGGCTCGCCCGAAGTTTGGGCCTATACAGTTGTCCTAGTATTTCTTCATTTATGGCTTGGTAGACTAGATAAGGTAGGGTCCTCTGAATTTATAGTCTAAGTGAACTTACTAATGTGGTTCACAAGAAAAAAGGTTTGTTAGGTGGTGGGGTATTCTACCCAACTTACAAGAGTTAAGCTAGTAGTATGGTGGGACAATGGGTCAAGCAATCAAGATAAAGCACAAATTTAAGCATTTACGGAATTAAGTAGAACACAATCACATATCGGGTCGAAAGAATTGAGTCGATATTGAATCTCTATCCGTGGTCGAAAATATATCGGTATCATGGTAGAGATTATAGTTTAGCCATTTTGATCAGAAGGTCATATCATGAAAATAGTTTACAAGAAGACGTGTTTTAGTGGGACACGATATATCTACATGAAGGTGGACTTGTCTAGGTCTTACACATGAAATTTGTTGGAAGGAAAAGTCTAGTGTTGTGCTCCAAATATCCAAGTCACGGTAAGGGACGCCAAAAGATCTAAAAATAGAAAGTGGGAGTTCACGAGGTGATAATTAATGCACAAAAATAAAGAAGAACAAGTTAAAGCATAAATAAAATTAATTAAAGAATCCAGTAAAAATAATTTAGGAACACAATTCCGGAGAGAAGATAGTCTCCTAGATGGATACAGTTAAGGAACCGTTAACTCATTATTCAAATTGCAATGGATTAGAATGTCACAATTAAAAGATCTAGAATTGAAGGAAGGTCGAGTAAGTCAAGGTGGAAATACTGTTACATAGCTTGGTAGATGACTAACAACACTGGTGTATATACTACTATCATGGTCATGAGTGACATGGCAATTAATGTGGAGAACATCTATCTCATTAGAGCTATCTTGATGGCCTACCATTAAAATTTAACTCAAATTTCCTCTAAAAGTTTCAAAATTAAACTTTCAAAAATAAACTACCAAAATTTGTATTCGCTCCAAGCCGTTCAAATTCATCATAAAAATTTAAATCACTCTCATAAATCTCAAAGCAAATTTTATCACGTTACTACTAACCTTTTCCAAAATTAACGTTTTTTCAACTATTTACTGAAGAGTTCATAATTTACGAGTCCATAAAAATTTCACAATCAATCAAAAAATTTAACACTCTAAAATTTTCAAATAACTCATAATAAAACTCTTAGCATATTAAAAGCAATCTCAAAATTTACGCTCAATGCTCTTATCAATTATAACTTCTATTCATACTAAGTCATACCAATATAATCAAAAAATTTAAATGGTAACTTTATTTGATCAATCAAAACAACCTTATCACATCATTACTATATTTTTATTTTATTTCAAAATTTGCGATTTTAGCAATCCAACATTAAATTAAATTTTCAAATAATCTTATCAGTAAAAATCTCTTTTTTTACCAAAAAGCTAAATAGATTTGTAAATCCTCAATCATAGGACACCATTTAAAATAAAAATTTCTCAAAAATTATTTTCATAACTATCAAATATTTTAAGCCAAAATTCACCGTCATTACTTCCACTTAAAATTCAAAATTTAATAAACACGAAAATCGCAAGTTGTACAACTCAAATTTAAATAATTCCTATGGCCATTTTTAAAAGCTAAGATCATTTTATAAATCAAATTTATAACTGTTCAAAGATGTATAACTATAATACAATAAATCATAAACATCAAAACTCGAAAATCAACTAAATTTTATATTTGTTCAAAGATGTATATTTATCACCCAAAACTTATAAATATCATAACTCAAAAAGCAAAATGAATTTTATGCTTGTGCAAGGATGTATAACTATAATCCAATAAATCATAAATATCAAATCTTGAAAATCAATCAATTTCTTAAACCAAGTATGAAATTCTATAAATCCTCTGATGTTTACTATTTAGAAATCTCAAGGTTAAAAGTTTCCGTGATAATATCCTACTTTACCAATTACTAATCATTAAATTACACTAAAAAGCCTTTTTAACTCAATTAGAGTCTTAAATGTATTCCAATTGCCAATATAACCATTCTAGCCATGTGTTTGACCTATGGGCATATACTAGTGTAGTCATCTTCCTAGTTGACACTAAGCACGAAAATAAGAATCAACGGTAGAAAAGAATCAAGCAAGATGCAGTTCAAGGAGGTCGAACAAGAGTTCGAAATTGGAAGCCAAGGGAAGAGGTTAAGCTGTATGGATGAGATTCCTAGATTCTAATCCTATGTTGCAGGTTCACATCGGTACAGTTACGTAACCGAAGTGACAACTCGACCTGCATGGGCCACCACAAAAACATGTCACGCCCCAATCCCAAATACTTGAGACTAGATACGTATCATGCCAGCTGTATACATATGAGTAAATCTATGACTCATATATATACATAAGCTGTAAATGTAGAAAGTTAAGACACTAAATCTCATCCACAAAGATAAGTAATAATATAAAAGCATCTTTGAGTTTGTCATGCACACAATAGTTGGGCGGAGACAAACTCCACTACCAACCAAATTAAATATGGAAAAATATACAAGGAAAGAATTTAGCAAGCGAGAGCAAGTGACGAGTCCAAGCGCAATCATCACGGAGGAAGGAATGGCCTTAGGTAAAGCACCTGCAAGAAACCATGAATACACACACACCTGGAGAGATCACCAGGTCCTCAGAGGGACGTAACAAGACACATAATATCATGCCGATAAACTGAATAAATAAGCTCAACAGAAAAGTATGCATGAGTAAAGGTTCCTACCCATTCTAGGTGATATGCATTTTGAGGATAACGTTCTACGCAGGGGCTGTAACGGATTCACGCAAGCAAGTAATAGAGAGTGGCCAGCAAGTAGCGCTCATCCGAGACGCTATCGGCCTGGGTAGAAGGTAGTGCTCATGAGAGTCACCCTCGGCCCAGAATGTGTGTAAAAATAAAATGTAGCCCCTACGCTAATAACTGTCCCCTCCCCCCAATGATACTATACATGTGTCGACTCCACGACACTGTTTAATCCTTAATAACTGCCAAGTCTTCTACACAAATCTATTAGCAGTTATATCCTAACGCACGGCCTGTACGTGTCAATGATCAGTCAGCACGCAAGTTCTCATCTATATGCGACTCACAACTCACACACAATCCGTGGCACATCGTGACAGTTTATGAGATGCACTAAACCTACGGTGGTCCCTTAACTCTAAGCCAATTGCATAAAATATAATAATTTTGCATATATATATAATTTTGAAATAACAACATAAAAAAAGTATGCATGATATTGAGCAAAAAATTAAACAGTAAAGGCAAGGTGTCTTGCCTGAGGTTATGTGCAAAAGGGAATAATCCAGTAGCTTGAACCGGCAAAATAAACAAAACAAGAAAAGCCAATTCCCGCAGATGACTCCGGATGCTGCAACAAACATCAGGAACGAGTTTGAAATATAAGATATGCCTAGGAAATGCCTGTCCAAAAGTTAAATTCTGGAACAGGAGCAAAATCATAATTTTGGGTCAAAACGATGTCCGCCGTTGGACCCGCTTTGCACCGAAATGCGTGCCAGAACCTACGGTCTCTAAAGTCATCAAAGTATATGTCTACATGTTTATTTTGATGAGACGAACCCAATGGTATGTCCAATTTTGGATTCCGGTGGGCCGTGCACAAAATCGCCCGTTGAGTGGGATTGTGGGCCCGCCAAAATAGCGTCCCGATCAACGGTCTCAGAATCGGACCAAACTTGGCTCACAGGACCAAAAAAATATTTTGAGTCCAATGACGAAAGTTTCATCGCGATATGATGAGTGTGCACAAAGTTGTGACTTAATTTGCAAAGGTCGATACGGGGGTATCTCGACGGATACACACTGATTTCGTCGCGCACATGCAACGAAATCGGGTTCCGTCAGTTCCCATACGTCGACAACATCCATACGCGCCTTTCGACGCGTATATTGTGCGACCACGTTGCCCGGTTTGTCGGGGCGTGCGCCGTATCGGGTGATTTTCTACTTTTTGAAAACAGAATTTACAATTTTTCGTGAAACTTTAACAACGTGTAACTTTCTACATACTAGATGAAAAGTAAATCCAGAAGGTGCGTTACAATCTTGGTTATGTTGTCTTTGACTAACTTCAATTAGTTTTTATGAAAGTTTAATGGACAGCAAGAAAAGTGGCCGACAAGTTGGTGTTTCAAAACAGTTTTTACTATTTCAGAAAAGTGGTTTTTCTCCAACTTCGTCTCGATTTTTCGAGCAAGTTGAATGGGTACGTTGAAATCCACCTGGGGGATCTCGAAGAGGGTCATGAGGGCTTTCTACACGAATTTACGGATCGAAAATCGGAATAGAATTGACAGAAAAATCGATCGGGGAAGTGAGGTACCTTAAAGTGGGAGTCTATTGTTTTATTGTTGTTGTCGTCGTCGTCGTTTCCATCACTGCTGTCGTGGGGTGCTGCTGTGCTCGCGGAGGGGAGGAGTTGGCCGAGGGTGGAGGAGAGAGGGGGAGGAGGAAGGTGGAGGAAGAAGGAGATTAGGGTTTTCCAAAACTTTTATATATATATAACTTATATATATATATATATATATATATATATATATATATATATATATATATATATATATATATATATATATATATATATATATATATATATATTTGTGTGGGAGGGTCGGCCTCTTAATAAAGGGTGCTGATGTTGCTTTCCTTTTATTGTTGGGGTCGGCCAGCATACATGCTGTGCTACTGCTTGACCACCCATTAGTGATTTTTTTTTTTAAACTTATCTAATCCTTAACTATATTATATATATATATATATATATATATATATATATATATATATATATATATATATATATATATATATATATAATATATAATATATATATATCCATATATACTATAAAAATTTCCATAGAATTCAAATAAATTTTTTTATATTATCATGAATCTATTTTTGTCATATCTCAATATATGTAAATTTTAGTTGACAAACAAAATACAACCAATAATAGTAACTCAATAATAAATATATTTATTTAATCATAACCGAAATAATATTAACAATAATTAAATATTAAAATAATTCAAATGGGGGCTTGGTGGACTTATACTACACCCCCTTATCCAGGTCCAAAAATTGTACAAAGTGTTGCACAATATTATTTAATAATAAAATACCAATAATAGTACAAATATTTAATTAATTAGAAATTGTACATAAAAATGTAAAATAATTTAGAAAATATTTCTACGTATATAAAATATGTCCATATGGCCACATTGGTCCCATCTCATGCCTATATGGGCTTAAATTTTGTTCGGGCTGAATTGGCCAAACCGGATCATCAAAAAAAATAAATAAAACCATAAATTGTATAAATTCATTTTTAAAAATAAAAAAAATAATTAAAAAATAGGGGTTTTACACAAGGCCACGTCAGCTTGCGCACTTGGATAAGTGCGCAGTTCAGTCTGCGCAATCGAGATGGTGCGCAATCCGTCTTCTGCGCAATTCAATTGAAGGATGCATTTCTTGATTTTCATGACTTTATTGATGGGTGCAACTTGATTTTTAGGACCTACAAGACCCCCTTCAAAGTTTTTGAAAGTTGAATTTATTCAAAGTTTCGAAATACTTTGAATTTTAAATCAAGTTGCGCATGTGATGACCTGTCTGCGCAATTGGAGGAATTAGTTCCTGTTTCTTCGGCGCAATCTAAGGAGTCTGTTCATTCTCGAAAACTATAAATAGTTCTCAGTTCTCTCTCTACCATTCTTTACTTGCTTTCAAGCTTTCGAAAGAGACAACTTCCCGAGCTTTCCTGACTCTTCCTCTTCTTCTTGTCGATCTTCATAGCTCCAAAGCGCTCCGCCGCCGAGAAAGGCAAGGCCCCCGTCGAGTCTTCGACTCGTGCTGCGCCGTGCCCTTCTCGTCATGAAGATACACATCCCGCACTTCAAGGTAGACAACCAATCGAAAATCCTTTTTAGGGTTTTTTCGACATTACTGAATCTTGAAACCTATCTCTTTTTAGAGATGTGGTCATACTGCGCCACCCTGTTTAGGGTTTCGATTACACGAACCCAATAGTCTTCATTTTTATGAAGACTATCTTCTCGTACAATCAGTTGAATTGCGCTGGCGAATGTCAGCGCAATCTGCTGATTTGCGCAAGATTGTCAGCGCAAACTGTTGCTTTGCGCAAGTTAATCAGCTCAATCTGATGGCTTGCGCAAGTAGATGAGTTGGCACAACTGGACAATTTGCGCATAGAAGCTATTGTTGCGCAATCTGATGCTTGCGCAATTTGACACTTGCACACTTTGCTGATTTTTTGAACAGATGTCTTTGTGCTGAATTCTGTCTTTCTGTTTGATGCAGTTGATATCAGAGAGAACCCAGAATATGAAACCTTCGTAGGAACTCTTGCTGAACCAGATTTCAAAGAAGATTTATCCCATGTGTTTTTTCTCCAATATGCTCGGCCATCCTCCTACCAAGCCATCTTGGTAGCTCAGGATAATGAGACTTTATTAAGTCTGATGAATGGATAACCCCTACAGTCTGCTGACGCCATTATCCATAAGAAACCCATGTTCTTATTTGGCGAATCTATTGACAAGAGTTCTTAACCAAGACCCCGTGTTGAGCAGAGACTCTTCCAAAGAAAGGAGAAACTAATCCTGTTACCTGACATTGCTAGATGCCTCCCTCTAGCCCGCTATGCCCATGCAAGCCATCCCAGGAGGATGGATTGGGATATCACTCCCCTCCAGCAGGCAAGGACATGAAAGATTTGTGTCAAGAAAGGACCAAACAACAGAGATATGTTCTATACCTCCTCTGAGCGTCATAGCACTTTGCTCAGAGGGTTGAAGCCAGGCTGCATCCCTCCCGAGAACTCTTCTTTGCTATTGCCTGTGAGGACACCAATCTTTGCTAATGAATATGCAAAGGCTGAGGGCAGATACCCGGATCAGGACATCCGGCTGACAGGTCTGGTGAACCCAGAGATCAAGAGATGGAGTTGCATAGCTAACTGGATATTAGTCCAGTTTGAAGACAAGCTTAAAGAGATCGAGCTATATGATGCATTATACGCTACCGTATATAGACTCCTCCTAAATCCTCATCTGTTTCTGGCCTTGGCAGAGAGATATAATTATAGGACAGGGACATTCATGACACCCTGTAGGAAAATTGGATTAGCCCTTTCTGAGATGAAATACATCTCATGCCTACCAACGGGAGACTTCCCTTATGAGGAGTACGTTCCAACAAACGACGAGTTAGACAGACTACGTCGATAAAATGCAGAGATGGTGGCAGTTTTCAACGAACTACTGTGCCACTATAACATATGCTCCCTGTACTACAAGAGCGGTTCTTCCGGCACCTGTTATTCATCAAAGTGGTTGCCTTATCTTTTCCTTAATCATATCATTGAGAAAAAGACTAAGGATCATGATACTTGCAACCCGGCTTTCTTCCAATCCCTCAGCCACAGTGAAGTGATCAGTTTGATGGAGAAAAACAAGAAAATGGATATCAAAGTTAATGATGAACATCAATACCCTCCACTCAAGATCGGACACTTTGTCGAGAATTTTATAAGAATGGGCTACAGGTCCATGTCAAGAGAAGCCCAGCTGGCAGATTTCCTGACATACTGGCTCCGTCGATTCGTCGTTGTCACGACCCGCACCCAGTGTGAGGGCACGAGAAGTAACGAACGCCCAGCCTATGCCGTAGTGTCGGCGGTAGAACGCTGTCCTGAGTCACCATATCTAACACAATCTAAATGAGCCATGAATAGAGACTAAAATAATACGTAACTCAATCACAATACTAAGATGGAACAGAAGAAGAATCTCAAGAAAGTCACAATAAAAGTATAAGTGTAAACCAACAAAAATATCTTAAGTACAACTCATAAAGTCTCAAACAGGAAATACAAATAAAGTACTAAGTCTCAGCTAGACTATGGGCAAGTCCTCAGCGACTGTGGGATCCTCCTGTGGGTCCACGTCGCCAGTGTCATCTAAGCCAATGCCATAATAAGTAGGACAGTACTCCTCATCATCACCTGTAAAATTTTCAACATGCCAAGTCAGGACGGAACGAGCACATATCTCTCACAACAGTTCATATCAGGAATGGACATATAAAGCAAGCTATAGAAAACTATACATGAATCGCTATAAAGAGAAATCAACAAGAGAGAAGATATAACTGAGATATAATATGATAAATAAAGAATATAAACTTCTACGTGAATCAGAGCATGAATTGGTTATGTAAACAGCTTGGGTTGCACATGGATAGAGCTATGGAATGCACATGGATAACTACTGGGGATAATGATCACATAACCAAATACACTCTTCCTGCCCCCAACCAATACACAAGGATCGAAGCATGTTATGTTATTGCACATGGATAACAACTACTGTATACATGGGGCTCATATGGTCATGAGTGTACATGAATAACATATGAGTGCACATGGATAAATGTGAATACATGGAGTACATGATGACCATGATAAAGTACATGAACATGACATACTCGATGTATCCGAGAGGATAACATCGCATGAAAAGATCCAGAGGTTACTGATCCGTGTAAACGTCGTGTCAGCATCAAGTATACTAGTCTATAACAAGAGTACATATCCAAAGAAGCATGAAAATATCAGAGAATGTACTCGCCTGGCAATCCGAACTGCTGATGATGAAAAGTGACTGGACTGGAGTAATAAGATCCTATTTAAAACAACCACATGTCATAATACAGTCTAAAAATACCATAAGGAATACCTTCAATACAAATTCTACATTATTTGGGGCAATCTAAGTCAAAGTCAACCTTGGGTCAACTTGGTCAACCAAACTAGTCAAACTAGGTCAAAGTTTGGTCAACTAGTCTATAAGTCCATTTTTTGGTCAATACTAGTCCTAGAGTCGATTTTGGTATGTGTTGGTGTTATCTTAGGTCCAAGAAGCCTAATCCTAACAACTAATGTAATTCACAATATCTTAACTCATTTTGCCCTATAGCTAATATCTATACCTTAGACTAGCATATACCAAGACTCTAGGTTAGGGTATCTCTTAGGAAAATTCTAGTTTTAGAAAATAGGAAATCTCAATGCTAAACTCTATTTTAACTATCAACCAACCATTTAACTATCAACTATCTAAACTAACTAAACTAAACTTGGCATCCACCAATTCCTAACTAATCAGTTAACAGAGTCCTAATTAACCAACATACTGAACTTGGTGTAACAAGTTCCAACTACTCAGTAACCTGACTTCTAGAAATCCTACAATCAAACCCAACATTAACCCATATCAGCTCAGCCCTACTTTAAATAGTACATACATACATGTAAACCTTAAAAATTAGTTTCTATACTAACTAAACTAAACTAACTATCAACTAACTGATCTAAACTAACTAACTAAACAATCAACTAACTAGACTAACGGGACTGGCATTTAATAGAAATCAAATCCATCAATTTCAACCCACAATCTAATATCTGTTATTGAAATGATACCCTATATTGACATCTACTCGAAAACCTATGGCTACCCAAACTTGAACATAGCCTACCTCATGATGCAAACTAACTTGCATCTCATAGGTTGGGTAATGTAGGACCTGTAGGTTGGTTTAATACAGGAATTTCATTCGAAAACAGATGGAAACCAGTTCAAATTACTAAACAAAAAAAATGAAGAAATCTGGAATAGGAAATCTGATACTTAACTGATACTCTATGACAACTCAATCTTGAACACAGCTTTCCCCATTAAATAAACTAACAGGTAATCTCCTAGATAGGTTTAATAGGATCCTGTAGGCTGCTATATACAGAGTTTAACATGAATCTGAAACTGGAACCAACAACAATATTGAACAGTAACAAAAAACTGGAATTTAAAGAACCCGATCTATCCTATGGCTAACCAAAATCGAATACAACCCCATTCATGATGCAAACTAACAGATATCACATAGGTGGGGTTAAATAGGATTTGTAGGTTGGGTCTTATACTGAAATTAACATTGAAATTGATGGGACCAAGTTCAAATACTTAACAGTTAAAAACTGGAAACTGAAGAGAACCCGATACTCTAATCACAAACCTAACATGACTAAACACATTCGAAAATCAACTAATAATCAAAACCAAAGGTTGGTAAAGTGTCACGTATTGGAACATGAACTACAGGTGTCATTGTGTCCAAGAAATAGGACTCGAAGTGTCCAGGACACTCGTGAACCAAGACTGGAACCCAGTTCTCGTGCACGTGTGTCACACGACCTAGGGCTCGACACAGAGCGAATCGCGCCACGTGGTTGCTCGTACACGTAGCCCACCTATAGGGCTACACGTCTACATATCTGCACTGGACTCTCGACACGTGTTCGAGTCGCACGAAGTGCGTATCGGACGCCGCAATCTCACGCGTGCGCGACAGGTCGAAATCGATGCCACATCGATTTCTCCCTCGATTCTCCACGAAACCTCACCAAATTTTACGAGCACCCTGTCAGTCATGGTCCCTCTCTACTCACCAATTTTTGTGTGCTGAGTCGCCATGTCCAGCGAGAACGGACACGACAGCAGCAGGACACGCGTGCGGTCCTCGTGCTGCGCATGCGTGTCCAGTTTTGGACACGAAAATGTGTCGATTCTATCAAGAACCTAGGGTTTGGGAATCCCTACATCTAGGGCTAACAAATCATGAAATTAGATTACAAAAATAACAGTGATGAATTCTATGAGACAAATCATCGAACACGTGAAACCCTAAACTGATACGTGTCAACACGCCTATCAAACAGACACGAAACTTAACCAAACTTCATGGGTGGGTCTAGGGTACCTAGATGCATGCTACTGTGAAGAAAAATTAGGAGAAACTATGGTGTTTACCTATTGAGAGTTGAAGTATCAAAGAAACTAACTCCTCGATCGATGAGACGACCAGTTTCCACCGAGCAAACGCCTCCAACTCCTTGCTAGCAATGCTCCAGCAAATTCTTCTCCTTCCCACGATCACAACGCACTTCGTTTGAGGTGAAACGGAGGTCGGATGAGAAAGTTAGGGTTTTGGAGAGCTGGAAACTAGGGTTTTGTAAAGGGGGTATCCATACTAATGCAATGCTTATATAGCATAGGGGGGTTTCCTATTTTGGCCGGCCAGGCTACTCCTACTAGGGTTAGGGTTGGTTCGTGGGCCCCTCTACTCTATCTAAGTTGAGTTAAGCCCACTAACAGAAAGGCTAAAAAGGCCAATTAATTAAATAGCCTAAAAATAGTCAAATGGTTTTCTAAATTAATCCAAAGTATAAAATAATTTCTAATTAGCTAACTAATCCTCATATGTCATGGTTAGTCGCTACTGTGGGTTTTCTAAAGTTAAACCAAAGGCTAAATCAATCACAAGTCAATAATATCTAGAAAATCACAAAATGACTAAAATGGCTAAAATGACTAAAATACCCTTATTTCAAAAAATGGGTGCTACAAGTCTACCCTCCTTAAAATAATTTCGTCCTCGAAATTAAGATGATCCTACTCTTTCTAGGTCAAATCCCCAACAATCATGGTCTTAAGAAAACTTATCTAAATCATGCAGTTGAAAAGAAATCATACAGGGTTATGGCAGGTAATCAGTCTGGAGTCTCGTCTAGCTACTAAAGTCATACCAGATCAAAAGTAGTCATAAGGTATCAAGCATACAAACATTATGGTAGGGTACAGTAATCATCAAGATAGGATAAGGTATGGGTCAAGAACTCACCTCTACTAGGTCTGGTAGCTGGAACTCTCTCCTGGAGGTAGGCCTCGTCTAGGGGCAAGTGTAGTAGAACAGTCTCGTATCTTGTGTGCAGCTAACCCACAAAATAGGCACAATCCTAGTCTCTTCCTGCAGTCCTTCCATACGTGCCCAAGCTTCTTACAGAAGGCACAGGTAGGCACTCGCTCAGCTGGTCTCTGCTGGACAGGAATCTGAACTGGATAGGCTGGTCTAGGCTGAAAGCCTGGGTACTCCTGAGGCTCTGGGTATAAACTGGTCCTCGCTCTCTTGGGACTAGGCTCCTCCCTCGAATGCATGTAATCCCACAACAGTTGGATACTGAGACTCTGCTCTCTCATAAGCTCAGCCTGAAGTCTCTGTACCTCCCGCAAATCCTGAAGAAATCTGTGAATATGAGCTCCAACAGGAATGGCATGGGGTACCACTCCAGGAGGCAAAGGAAGGCCCTCAGTCTTCGGCTGAACTGCAGTCCTCTCCTGAAGGATAGGAGATGGAGGGAAATTCTCCGGTGAGGCTGCTAACACCTCCTGAGCAATAGAAGGGGAAAGTACAATCTCGATCTCATCCGGAATTGCAGCTGTGCACTGGGGACAAACTCTGATCATGGGTGCCATTCTGGAAAAGATAAGGATAAATAATAAATCATTGGGCTGTAAGGCAGTATATCATCGTATACAAATACTGGTGATTATGAAAACAACTGAAATTAACCATAAAGCATTAATATTCTAAAGATGATAAAAAAAAATCGAAAGTTTAAAGCACGACTGTCAATAACACTGAAATCCAAGCACACTATATATATATATATATATATATATATATATATATATATATATATATATATATATATATATATATATATAGAAATTTTAGTCTCGATATGATCTAAGTTGATCAAATCCAGGATGAATCGAGGTTTGGGCAAGATGGAGAACGAGGTCGTTGAAGTCTAGGCACGAGTATCCAAGATTTGAAATCCATGTCACAATTGAATTAATTCAATTGAATAAGGTTCCAAACATAGGACGATAAGGGAATGACCAAGTCGATTGGTCGCGATCATGGGTTTAGAATTCAACACTATTGAAATCCTAAAGGATACTGTGAGGATATAGAAATAAGCCACTATCCTCCTTTTGATAAGGAAGCTAAACGTGATACTCTGGGTTGACCTATTAAGTACAGTGCCTTGCCTTTCTGAAATATGTAAAAGACAAAAGCAAAAAGAGTTCAAAGACGATACCATTGAGTACAATACGTGGTTCATAGACGACGAAAATAGTTCAAGGAGAATTGCCAAACTGTCGTGGACGAGACAGATGCCCTAGAGTCTCATCCACGTAGAGTCATATATGAAAGCGAACCAAGTGCACTAGGTTGATCAGACCATCATACACCGGTTCTGATTAGACAATATGTTAGTGGGTCGACCCAATAAAATATGTCATGATCAAGCTCGAAAAGAGATAAGCTTGCAAAACTAAGGCTAAATTAGCAACATAAGGTAGTCAAGTATAAGTAAGGGAGGTAATGATGAAGAAGAAAAATAGTCCAAGATCATCAACTAAGCTGGTCAAGCAATCAAGATAAGGTACAAGATTAAGCATTTAAGGAACAAGAAGAACTCCATCCCATGTCGGGTCAAAAGAATTGAGTCATGGCTGAATCTCGAATTTAAGTCAGAAAGTAATTTAGTATCATGGTAAGGGTTCAAGAGGTGACAACTAATACAAGAATAAAGAAAATCAAGTTGAAGCATGAAATAAATTTAATTAAGAATCCAGTGAAATAATTTAGGGACACAGTTCTAAAGGGAGAATACTGTTAAGGAACGATCAAATACAAACGGTTAGAAAGTCATAATAAAAGATCTAGATTTGAAGAAAGGTTGAGTAAGTCAAGATTGAGATACAGTCCCATAGTCTGGCAGACGACTAACAACACTGGAGTATATACTACTATCATAGTCATGAGTTATATGGCAATTAGTGTGGAATACTTCTATCTCATTAAGGTTACCTTGGTGGCCTACCATTACATTCCTTTAAAAATAAATTTTAAAATAACTACCTCAATTTGTATTCACTCCAAGCCTTCCAATCTAATCACGACTAACATTTAAATCCTTTTCATAAACATCATAGTAACTTTTATCACATTACTACTAACCTTTCCAAAATTTAACATTTCAATCCAACTTTAAACTCCAGAGTTAATGAATCATGAATCCATAAAATTCTATATCACTTCATAACTTTTAAAAAAACTCCCAATTTGTCTCAAATAATCCTCAAAATAGACACTCAGCATATCACGGCAGTCTAGCATTTACATCTCAGTATTTTAACGCGCTTATCAACCATAATTTCTCTTTCTAAGTCATTGAAACATATTCACTACTTCTTAGACCAAAATGTAAATATATTTTTAAATCTTTAATCAATTGACACGATTCCAAATTTGAGAATATATTTTCTTCAAAACAATCGTTTCCATATCTTCCTAATCTTTTAAACCAAAATTTTAATATCATTGCTTCCACTTATATTGAAATTCATAAACATCTACATCGTAACTTGTATGACTCAATTTAATAGTTCATACTGCCACCCTTTTTTTATCATTATCAAACCAATCTATATACGTTCAAAGACGTATAATCATAATCCAATAATTCATGAATCACATCAATTCCTGAAATCGATTTATATAGATTCTAACTAATTTCCTCCAGTATCAAAATATAATTTTTATAATCCTCTGGTGATTACTATTTAGAATCTCAAAATAAATTTCCTTGGTAATATCCCAACTTACAAACTACTAATCATTAAATCATCTTTTTAGAAAAAATACCCTTATAACTTAATCAAAGTCTCCGTGTATTCCAATTCCTTAATGTAATCCTTCTATCCATATGTTTGACCAATGAGTATATAGCAGTGTGGCCATCTTTCTAACCATTATAAGCACAAGAAAGTAAGGGTATTGGTGAAAGAGTTCAAACAAGATGCAAGAATCAAGGAAGGAAGGTGGACTAAAGTAAGGGAAAGGAAATTTAAATCAAAGCTCAAAATGAGATTCTCAAGGGTCATCTCAGGAATCTCCCAGGAAATTCTAATAGTGATTGAGTATCCTCTCACTCTAACACCTTACTTCCTATACTCTATAGCAGGCTCGTAGTAGTACAACTAAATTGTCGTACTATCACGACATCGCACTAATGTAAATCTGGTCCTGCATGGACCGGAGGCATGAAATCGTGTCTCCTTAACTATCTTGAAGACAGATCGAACAAGGAATCAATTACTGAAAAAGAAGCAAAATCATCAAAGGAGGGCAGTTGTTTTCAAAAGGAGACAAGTAATAGCAAGAATTTGATGAGAGTTTTCCTAATGTGATTGAGTACCTTAACTTATATCTTATATCCTACTGCAGGTTGTAATAATACTCTAGTTCGAGTACCACTATAAAATCATACTAGTTGTGATTAGACCTGCATGGGCCACCACTAAAAATGTGTCACGATCCGCACCCAGTGTGAGGGCACGAGAAGTAACGAACGCCCAGCCTACACCGCAGTGTCGGCGGTAGAACGCTGTCCTGAGTCACCATATCTAACACAATCTAAATGAGCCATGAATAGAGAGTAAAATAATACGTAACTCAATCACAATACTAAGATGGAACAGAAGAAGAATCTCAAGAAAGTCACAATAAAAGTATAGGTGTAAACCACCAAAAATATCTCAAGTACAACTCATAAAGTCTCAAACAGGAAATACAAATAACGTACTAAGTCTCAGCTAGACTATGGGCAAGTCCTCAACGACTGTAGGATCCTCCTGTGAGTCCACGTCGCCAGTGTCATCTAAGCCAATGCCATAATAAGTAGGACAGTACTCCTCATCATCACCTGTAAAATTTTCAACATGCCCAGTCAGGACGGAACGAGCACATATCTCTCACAACAGTTCATATCAGGAATGGACATATAAAGCAAGCTATAGAAAACTATACATGAATCACAATAAAAAGAAATCAATAAGAGAGAAGATATAACTGAGATATAATATGATAAATAAAAAATATAACCTTCTACGTGAATCAGAGCATGAATTGGTTATGTAAACAGCGTGGGTTGCACATGGATACAGCTATGGAATGCACATCGATAACTACTGGGGATAATGATCACATAACCAACTGCACTCTCCCTGCCCCCAACCAATACACAAGGATCGAAGCATGTTATGTTATTGCACATGGATAACAACTACTGTATACATGGGGCTCATATGGTCATGAGTGTACATGAATAACATATGAGTGCACATGGATAAATGTGAGTACATGGAGTACATGATGACCATGATAAAGTACATGAACATGACATACTCGATGTATCCGAGAGGATAACATCGCATGAAAAGATCCAGAGGGTACTGATCCGTGTGAATGTCGTGTCAGCATCAAGTATACTAGTCTATAACAAGAGTACATATCCAAAGAAGCATGAAAAGATCAGAGAATGTACTCGCCTGGCAATCCGAACTGCTGATGATGAAAAGTGACTGGACTGGAGTAATAAGATCCTATTTAAAACAATCACATGTCATAATACAGTCTAAAACTATCATAAGGAATACCTTCAATGCAAATTCTACATGATTTGGGGCAATCTAAGTCAAAGTCAACCTTGGATCAACTTGGTCAACCAGACTAGTCAAAATAGGTCAAAGTTTGGTCAACTAGTCTATAAGTCCACTTTTAGGTCAATACTAGTCCTAGAGTCGATTTTGGTATGTGTTGGTGTTATCTTAGGTCCAAGAAGCCTAATCCTAACAACCAATGTAATTCACAATACCTTAACTCATTTTTCCCTATAGCTAATATCTATACCTTAGACTAGCATATACCAAGACTCTAGGTTAGGGTATCTCTTAGGAAAATTCTAGTTTTAGAAAATAGAAAATCTCAATGCTAAACTCTATTTTAACTATCAGCCAACCATTTAACTATCAACTATCTAAACTAACTAAACTAAACTTGGCATCCACCAATTCCTAACTAATCAGTTAACAGAGTCCTAATTAACCAACATACTGAACTTGGTGTAACAAGTTCCAACTACTCAGTAACCTGACTTCTAGAAATGCTACAATCAAACCCAACATTAACCCATATCAGCTCAGCCCTACTTTAAACAGTACATACATACATGTAAACCTTAAAAATTAGTTTCTATACTAACTAAACTAAACTAACTATCAACTAACTGATCTAAACTAACTAACTAAACAATCAACTAACTAGACTAACTGCACTGGCATTTAATAGAAATCAAATCCATCAATTTCAACCCACAATCTAATATCTGTTATTGAAATGATACCCTATATTGACATCTACTCGAAAACCTATGGCTACCCAAACTTGAACACAGCCTACCTCATGATGCAAACTAACTTGCATCTCATATGTTGGGTAATGTAGGACCTGTAGGTTGGTTTAATACAGGAATTTCATTCGAAAACAGATGGAAACCAGTTCAAATTACTAAACAAAAAAAAATGAAGAAATCTGGAATAGGAAATCTGATACTTAACTGATACTCTATGACAACTCAATCTTGAACACAGCTTTCCCCATTAAGTAAACTAACAGGTAATCTCCTAGATAGGTTTAATAGGATCCTGTAGGTTGCTATATACAGAGTTTAACATGAATCTGAAACTGGAACCAACAACAATATTGAACAGTAACAAAAAACTGGAATTTAAAGAACCCGATATATCCTATGGCTAACCAAAATCGAATACAACCCCATTCATGATGCAAACTAACAGATATCACATAGGTGGGGTTAAATAGGATTTGTAGGTTGGGTCTTATACTAAAATTAACATCGAAATTGATGGGAACAAGTTTAAATACTTAACAATTAAAAACTGGAAACTGAAGAGAACCCGATACTCTAATCACAAACCTAACATGACTAAACACATTCGAAAATCAACTAATAATCAAAACCAAAGGTTGGTAAAGTGTCACGTATTGGAACATGAACTACAGGTGTCATTGTGTCCAAGAAATAGGACACGAAGTGTCCAGGACACTCGTGAACCAA
Source organism: Iris pallida (assembly GCA_029216955.1). Classification (NCBI taxonomy): domain Eukaryota; kingdom Viridiplantae; phylum Streptophyta; class Magnoliopsida; order Asparagales; family Iridaceae; genus Iris; species Iris pallida. The sequence continues at coordinate 3,350,357 of JANAVB010020000.1, forward strand.
GACTGGAACCCAGTTCTCGTGCACGTGTGTCACACGACCTAGGGCTCGACACAGAGCGAATCGTGCCACGTGGTTGCTCGTACACGTAGCCCACCTATAGGGCTACATGTCCACATGTCTGCAATGGACTCTCGACACGTGTCCGAGTCGCACGAAGTGCGTATCGGACGCCGCAATCTCACGCGCGCGCGACAGGTCGAAATCGATGCCACGTCGATTTCTCCCTCGATTCTCCACGAAACCTCACCAAATTTTACAAGCACCCTGTCAGTCATGGTCCCTCTCTACTCACCAATTTTTGTGTGCTGAGTCGCCGTGTCCAGCGAGAACGGATACGGCAGCAGCAGGACACGTGCACGGTCCTCGTGCTGCACGTGCGTGTCCAGTTTTGGACACGAAAACGTGTCGATTCTATCAAGAACCTAGGGTTTGGGAATCCCTACATCTAGGGCTAACAAATCGTGAAATTAGATTACAAAAATATCTGTGATGAATTCTATGAGACAAATCATCGAACACGTAAAACCCTAAACTGATACGTGTCGACAAGCCCATCAAACAGACACGAAACTTAACCAAACTTCATGGGTGGGTCTAGGGTACCTAGATGCATGCTACTATAAAGAAAAATCAGGAGAAACTATGGTGTTTGGGTGTTTACCTATTGAGAGTTGAAGTATCAAAGAAACTGACTCCTCGATCGATGAGACGACCAGTTTCCACCGAGCAAACGCCTCCAACTCCTTGCTACCAATGCTCCAGAAAATTCTCCTCCTTCCCACGATCACAATGCACTTTGTTTGAGGTGAAACGGAGGTCGGATGAGAAGGTTAGGGTTTTGGAGAGCCGAAAACTAGGGTTTTGTAAAGGGGGTGTCCATACTAATGCAATGCTTATATAGCAAAGGGGGGTTTCTTGTTTTGGCCGGCCAGGCTACTCCTACTAGGGTTAGGGTTGGTTCATGGGCCCCACTACTCTATCTATTTGAGTTAAGCCCCCTAACAGAAAGGCTAAAAAGGCCAATTAATTAAATAGCCTAAAAATAGTCAAATGGCTTTCTAAATTAATCCAAAAGTATAAAATAAATTCTAATTAGCTAACTAATCCTCATATGTCATGGTTAGTCTCTACTGTGGGTTTTCTAAAGTTAAACCAAAGGCTAAATCAATCACAAGTTAATAATATCTAGAAAATCACAAAATGACTAAAATGGCTAAAATGACTAAAATACCCTTATTTCAAAAAGTGGGTGCTACAGTCGTACCCGAAGCGAGCACCGTGGACCGATTACACCGCGGTGTACTCTTTGCTATCGTCCGGTTAGTTTTTGTCGACCGGATGGATTTGCTGTCGGCGATGACCTGTAGGGTGAACGCAGGTCTTCATCTTTATGTTGACTCCATGATCAAATGGAAGGGTGAGAAGGGGAACTTCCCTCGACTGGAGTTGCCTTACACCTATTTATTCGGATGGTTGCTTCTACACCATCCGTCATTGATGAACCCCGCCATGGGAGCAGTCGGTGGTAGCTTTCTGCGTAGATTCTCTCAGAGCAAGTGGATATACATTAGTCTGAAGGATTGCAGACGTGCATTGAACCTCGGGAAGGGATGGAATTTTTATTGCGTTCCCCCTCCAGCCGGTTATGAACATTGTAAAGAACAGTTTGGCAACTCTAGAGGGGGGTGAATAGAGTTTATATAGAAAAATAGCCAATTAAAAATTAACTCTTTCACCAACAATCAATAATCAGAGTAAAGTGCGGAAAATAAATAAAGAGCAAAAGAGCATACGCAAACACAGCGATTTTAACCTGGTTTCCCTCGTGGAGGACTAGTCCAGGCCTGAGAACTCTAGCTCAGGATTAAATCCACTATTTGTGAAATAGTAGTTTACAACCCGTGCCTTTTCTTCAGAAGAGCACGTCAACTTCTAACAGAGGATCGCAGTGGCGATTTGCTTGGAATTGTCCAAGCGACTTCTTCAACTCTTGCACAAGAATCCTAACTGAGAGATGCTGAGCACTCGAGACTTAGGAGGCTTGTGGCTAGTAGATGGGAAGGGTATGGCTTATTGAGCTTATAAGAGAGAAGAGAAGAGAAGATTGAGTGATTTGAAATGAGAGAATTCATGCCCTATTTATAGTGTTTTTATAGGCAGAATTCGGCCAGAATTCGGGTAGGAAAATTCAAAAATTTGGCCGTTGGACAGCTAGCAACCAGCTATCCCTAAAATTAGGGTTCCTGATTTCTAGGGGACAGAGTTCGGCCCGAACTCTGTGTGGAGGCAGAGTTCGGCCCGAACTCTGTCTCCAGAGCACAGAGTGGTTCTAAGGGGACCAGTGGGCAGTTTTTGGTTCAGTGGAGCTTGGGATTTTGGGTAGGTTATAGACTAAGTTCCAAGAGCTCAGCAAGACTCAGAGTACATAAATCTAGACTCAATGAAATCATAAAATACAGACTCCAGAACACACTGAGAGCCGGAGACTGAGCTGTCATCCGTCTTGAACTGAATGCAGTCGTCGTGTGTCGTATTGAATTAATACAAATATTATTTGGTCAATGTAGTCAATATTTGGTTGACTGTGACTTTGTGTCAACAATCTCCCCCATATTGATAATTGACAAAATAATATATGTATATTTCAATATTCATACCTGGACACAGTTGATTGTAACATAGTTCCATAGCTCCCCCATACACGATGCCTGAGCTAAGAGAAAATAGCTCCCCCGTAAACCATGAACGGTGTCGAGCTAGAAGCTATAGCTCTCCCCCTTACAAAATGCATAGTACCTGTGATCTGATAGATAATATTTGCCAGAGCAAGAAGTACAGATATACACAGATATACGAATGCATAGAACCAGTATGATATCTAATATCTTCCAAAAGCAAAACAATAAAAATATACATTATTTCTCCCCCTTTTGGCAGTTAGCAATATAAAGAAGCAATGAATATTAATGCAACCACACCAAGCAGAGAAGAAACAGTAAAATACTAAGCAAAATAAGTCACTGACATAGAATGATAATAAAGACAGATAATGTCATCCACCAAACCAAGTGGCCAACCATAAACAGAGTACATAAAACCAGCTACATAAATCCATAAGAAACTAAATAACTGAAATCAAAAGTAACTGAGATCATCATCAGTAGCAGCAGCAGCAGATAGTAGCCAATCTCCATCATGGAGCACGAGATGGTCCTGGAACATCTGATGGACCATGGAAGGAGCGACGAGGGTCCACAAAAGCATCATCCGGATCCATGTAACGCATAACCCACGAATCATCAATGCGATAACCCGCGCGCGCTGGATCCCTCTCCATGGGAATGTGCAGATGCTGAGACAGAGAGTACCGGATATCATGCAGAGAGTTGCCGAGAGCACTCATCTGCAAAGTGGTACGATAGTCCAGCTGTGTCCAGCGATCGTCCTCAAGAGTAAAACGATCCCGGAGCATGGTCTGAATGGACTCAAGAGTGGCAGGTGGAGGTGGTGCATCCTGACCAAAAGGAGGGGCGTCAGGCTCCTCATCAGCAGAATGCTCAGATGACTCAGAAGCAGCGACAGGCTGAAGGCGTCGTGCTTTGGATAGAAAGGCAGGTGCAGGCAGGAACGGACAATCATGGATAGGAATGATGAAGGCACGAAAAACGAAAGGAAGATAGAGAGGATAAACCAAAGCTCTTGGTTTCTTCCGACAGTTGATCATCCAATCCATCATAGTCCGTGGAAAGTTGAATGGAATACGATAGTGGAGATGATATAAGGCGGAGATCTCAAGATAAGTGACTTCATCTGTTGAGCCAGCCTTGGGTAAGATGGTGTTAAAAACCATTCGGTGAAGCTCATAGAAGTAGGGGTTGAGATGCTTGGCCATAAGTTTGCGAGGACTTATGTTAGGAGCACATAATTCCTCCTTGAATCCTTCAAGAGAAGTATCGCCAACAAATTGAAATTGACGTGCTTCCACAAGTTTATTCCAAGTATCAAGATTAACAAGATCAAGAAAATCCCCCAACTCAGAATCATTGAAGGCGATGTCAATACCGGCAACCCGGGAATAGATGTGTGTTGCATCAAAAGTTAAATTACAATAGAACATTTGGATTGCACTACGGTAGATGACAGAATTTGAAGCAACTAAAGCATCCAAACAAAGATCATGGAATAAAGACTCATATTGAGAAAATATTGTGAAATTGATGGGATGGCCCCCAAACACCGGACGAGTCCTAAAATCGCTAAACCATTCATTAGAGGCGTCTAGCGATACAAATAGACGGTCGTCGTAAGTGTTAGGGTCATCGGGACTCGGCGGATTGAACAACGGATGAATGGGGTGTTGTTCAACTACTTGTTCAATCGGAGGAGGAGGATTCGAAGAGGAAGCACCCTCGGTTCGGATCCTCTTCCCGCGATTGGGCAAGCGTGGAGCCATTTACAAGAAATTGGATAACTTGAAATGGAGAGAAATAGAGAGTTATACCTGAAAATAATGTCAAACACTTGAAGAGAACGTTGAAAAACCCTTTTCCCTTGATTTTGAGAAGAAATAGAGCCCTCTAGATCAAGAACTAGGGTTAGGGTTTGGAAGGAAGAAGATGGAAGAGGTGGAGAAGAAGGAAATATGGGAGGAAAGAGAAGGAATCCCGACATAAAGTAGGGCTTTGTCTTTGGTCGGGTAGAATAGTGACCATTGGATTAGAAAAGATCCAACGGCGGAGCCAGATCCCGATTCTGGAACCTAGGGACCGAACTCGGCCCGAACTCTTTTAGGGGCAGAGTTCGGCCCGAGTTCTGGATAAGTGGTCCAGAACAAAAGTTAGGCTGAAAAAAGATTAAGTGTTGAACAAAAAGAGATACAATTTTGAGAAACCCAATAAAGTACATAGAGAGATTCACAAAGGTTAGAATGAACTTTAGGAAGATCAATTTGGCAATAATAAATCGTAACAAACCATATAATAAACAAGGAAATATATTGTAATTCAGTATTTCAAATTTGCCATGGGTTAGCTGCAGGGGTCGGATCCCAGCTAGCGGTAGTCCTGAGGACTAGTGCACCGTGTCGCTTAGGCTTTTACGCCTTTTTGTCAGAAGGACCCTTTCGGCTTGTACCCATAATAAATTTGTCATAAAAGAATCAAAATATACTCGATATTTACGCAGGTAAGTCTCAACTTATAACTACTTCATCCAAAATTCCGAGTTCACGACAAAGATAATTGAAGCGCTCTTCGGATAATGGCTTAGTAAAGAAATCTGCTAGCTGATGATCAGTGTCAATAAATTCTAAGTTAATCGTGCCATTTTGCTGATGATCACGCAAAAAGTGGTGTCTGATCTCAATGTGTTTAGTGCGTGAGTGGCAGACAGGGTTCTTAGTCAAATTGATGGCACTAGTATTGTCACAGAATATAGGAATATGCATGAAAGATAACTTTTAGTCTTCAAGGGTTTGCTTCATCCACAGAATTTGTGCACAACAACGCCCAGCTGCTATGTATTCAGCTTCTGTTGTGGATAGTGCGACAGAGTTCTGCTTCTTGCTAAACCATGAGACTAAAGCCTTTCCTAACAAATGACACGTGCCGCTCGTACTTTTACGGTCGACCTTGCATCCAGCATAGTCAGCATCAGAGTAACCGATGAGGTCAAATGATGTTGACTTGGGATACCATAGGCCCACTGTAACTGTACCCTTAAGATATCGAAAGATACGCTTAACCGCGGTCATGTGAGATTCCTTAGGATTTGCTTGATATCTAGCACATAGGCAAACACTAAACATGATATCGGGGCGACTAGCAGTTAAATAAAGTAAGCTGCCTATCATACCTCGATACTTACGTTGATCAACGGGTTTGCCGCTCTCATCTGGTTCGAGTTTGGTTGAAGTAGCCATTGGCGTGCTAATTTGTTTGACGTTGTCAAGGTCGAACTTCTTCAGCATGTCCTTGGTATACTTCGATTGACAGATAAAAGTTCCATTTGCCAGTTGCTTTACTTGCAGGCCAAGAAAGTAGTTGAGCTCTCCCATCATGCTCATCTCAAATTCTGTCTGCATACACTTGGCAAATTCTTGACAAAGAGTTTCATCAGTAGACCCAAAAATAATATCATCAACATAAATTTGAATCAACAGAATAGTGTTTTTAAAAGATTTTATAAACAGTGTAGTGTCAATTTTCCCTTTTGAAAAACCTTTCTCAAGTAAGAAGCTACTTAGCCTTTCATACCAAGCTCTGGGGGCTTGATTGAGGCCATAAAGTGCTTTCTTTAGCTTGAACACGTGGTCGGGAAATTTGTGATTTTCAAAGCCAGGAGGTTGTTTCACATAAACTTCTTCCTTAATAAAACCATTCAGAAAAGCACTTTTCACATCCATTTGAAATAATTTAAAGTTTTGAAAATTAGCAAAAGCACAAAGCATCCGAATGGATTCTAGTCTAGCAACAGGAGCATACGTCTCATCGTAGTCGATACCTTCCTCTTGGTTGTATCCTTGAGCTACTAGACGAGCTTTGTTACGTGTGACTGAACCATCTTCATTTACTTTGTTTCTAAAAACCCATTTAGTACCAATTATAGAGTGATTAACCGGTCTAGGAACGAGTTCCCATACTTGGCTTCTCTCGAATTGGTTGAGTTCTTCTTGCATAGCAGAAATCCAAAATTCATCATTAAAAGCTTCAGAAATGTTTTTAGGCTCTACTTGTGAAATGAAGGCAGTGCTAGCAACAGAGTCTCTTAGTGATGATCTAGTAGTTACTCCACGTGAAACTTCTCCTATAACTAAATTTTCTGGATGAGAAGGTTTGAAAGAGAATTTCTTAGGCAAACCCTCCAGAGAATTAGTTTCGGTTGAAGTATTCATTGGAGTAGAAGTTGATGGCTCAACGTCATCATCAAGAGTACTTGCTGCACTGTTGTCTTCATCAAAAGTCACATTTGTTGACTCTTCCACAATAAGTGAGCGTTTATTGAAAACTCTATATCCCTTACTCTTGGCGGCATAACCAAGAAAGATACCATCGTCAGCTTTGGCATCAAATTTGCCTAAGTTGTCTTTGGTGTTAAGGATAAAACATCTACAACCAAAAACTTTAAAATAAGAAACATTGGGGGTTCTCCCAAACCAAAGCTCATAGGGTGTTTTCTTCGTAATGGGACGAATCAGCACCCTATTCAAAATATGGCATGCTGTACTAACAGCTTCTGCCCAAAAGTATTTCGGAAGTGAAAATTTATTCAACATGACTCTGGCCATATCGCCGAGAGTTCTATTCTTCCGCTCCACAACACCATTTTGTTGAGGAGTTCTAGGACAAGAAAATTCATGATCAAAACCATTTGCATTACAAAAACTTTCAAAATCATAATTTACGAATTCGCCTCCATGATTACTTCGGATTCGAGTAATCATGTAGCCTTTTTCGTTTTGAACTTTCTTTACAAAAACTTTGAAAGCAGAAATAGCATCGCTCTTATTAGCGAGAAAGAAAACCCAAGTAAATCTCGAAAAATCATCAACAATAACAAATGCATACAGTTTGCCACCAAGGCTAGCTATTCTACTAGGACCAAATAAATCCATATGAAGTAGTTGCAAGGGTCTAGTAGTACTTACAGAGTTGATGGAATGAAACGAGGATTTTGTTGCCTTGTTTAGTTCACATTCGGCACATACCGTATCCTTTTTGAATGTGATGTCAGGCAATCCTCTCACTAGCTTCTTGGTAGAAAGCCTGGATATAGCATCCATGTTGGCGTGACCAAGACGCTGGTGCCAAAGTAGTCGTTCGTCTTTGTGGGCATATAAACATCTACCTGCATTGTTAGTATTTATAGAAAGATAGAAAATATAGATGTTATCCTCTCTTTTCCCTTCAAAAGCAATGTCTCCTGTTGACCTATCATAGATGTAGCAACTGTTTTGTCCAAAGTTAATGTCATATCCATGATCAGCAAGATGACTAATGCTGAGCAGGTTATGCTTTAACTCGGTCACTAGGCAGACATCCTTTATTACAGGAGAGGGAGGATGACCAATGATACCATTACCTATAATGTGCCCTTTGAGATTGTTACCGAAGGATACGTATCCTTCTCTCTTCATCGATAGTGATGCAAAAAGGTTTGCATCTCCCGTCATATGTCGCGAGCATCCACTATCGAGAATCCACTTACTTTCAGTTGAGGAGGGAAGGTCCACCTACATCAAGAGTAGATGTGACCTTTGGTACCCGAGTTCTTGAGGGTCCTGAAAAGTTAGTCTTTGGGAACCAAGCATATATCCTTTTATCTACAAGTCTTCTAACTCTGCACTGTGGTGAGATGTGTCCATGTAATCCACAATAAGTACAGATAGCATTCTTGTTTATACTAGGAGTATGAGAATGATATTTATAAGCAACAGGATGAGGATGGACATGATGTGAAGAGTTAGCATGGTGAGGATGATTATGCATGGAATAAGTGGCATGGTGATGGTGTCTTTGAGGCATAGAATGATGGTATTGTCTATGATGAGTGACATGCTGATATTGTCTAGATGGCATGGCATGATAATTTTGTCTATATGGCATGACATGACGATTTTGTCTATATGGTATATGAGGACCTTGTCTATATGGCATTGCATGATGATCTCGTCTATATGGCATGGCATGATGATTTTTATGTGTGGAGTGATGTTGATTGTGTCTTTGTGCATGATGCTTGTGTACTAAGTGAGAATTGTTCTTACGTGCACGTGGTTTGTGAAAGTTTGTGTATATAAATGCATGGTTATGTGCTGCATGAGAATGACTTGGTTGACTAGCATGAGTGGTATTGTGCCCATGTGATTGGGTTTGAGGTTGAATAACCTGTTTACCCAATTTGGTTTCTAATCTTTTAGTAGCAGCTTGCAGTTCAGTAACCTTAATATTTAAGCCATATATCTTAGTCATGGAAATCTTGTGTCTACTCTTTTCTTCAGCAAGCGACGTGTTGAGTGTAGTGATTTCTTGAGTTTGTTGCTCAATACGTGCTTCAGCATCATGCAAGCTTAATTTGAGCTTGGATACTTCATCAGCGTCATTAGTGGGTGATGTGTCTCTAACATTATCAAGAAGTAAGGAAATTCTTTGTATCTCATCTTCTAGACTTTTGATTTTGTCCTTGGCATGTTTATATTTACCGATGACCTTTTTATGATCATCGAGTAAATCAGTGAAAGCATCGCCAAGTTCATCAAAAGAGAAGTCATCCAGAGTTTCGTTAGATACCTTGTTAGAAGTTGCCATCAGGCACACATTTGCTGTATCTTGAGGAGAGTCCCTTTCTTCCTCAGAGTCACTTGCTTCACTTTCATGCCAGATGCCTGTGTTGGCATATTTCTTTGATGAGTTCTTTTTGTATGGCTTCTCATAGCGGTTGCTCTTCTTCAGGAATGGGCAGTCTTTTCGGACATGTCCAGTTTTCTTGCAACCGTAACAAGTTGGTTCTTCTTCATCGTCTTCTTGAGATTCCTTCTTCCTTCGATTGAAGCGAAGGAATTTCTTGAAGTTGCGAACCATGAGAGCTTGTTCTTCATCATCCGAATTATCTTCTTCGGTCTCATCATGATTAGCTCTTCGTTGATGAGCTTTGAGTGCGATCTCCCTGGTCTTCGGAGCAGGCTCTTCGAAGTCCTTGAGGTCAAGCTCGTGAGTCATAAGCTTACCCATCAAGGTCTCCATTGACATTGTTGTGAGATCGTTTCCTTCTATGATGGCTGTCACCTTAGGGTTCCAAATCTTTGGTAGCCCTCTGAGCAGCTTACGAATCTTCTCATGGTTTGAGTACTGCTTTCCGAGCGAAGATAGAGGATTGATGATGTCGAGGAATCTTGTGATCATTTGAGTGATCGTCTCACTTGGCTTCATCTTGAAGGCTTCGTATTCTTGAGTGAGACGGCTTATTTTAGATTCCTTGACCTGTGTGGTTCCTTCATGCGTCACTTCTAGAAGTCTCCATACTTCATGAGCAGTGGTGCAAGTAGAAACCCTGTTGAACTCATTCCTGTCTATAGCACAGAATAAAGCATTAATAGCCCTAGCGTCTAGACTTGCCTGTTTCTTCTCCTCGACAGAATATTTGTCGTGTGGTTTCTCAATGAGGTCACCATCGACAACTATCCTGGCGGGCTTTTTGTAACCGTCAGTGACGATAGTCCACAGGTCAAAGTCTAGAGACTTAAGATAGAAGCTCATCCTTGTTTTCCAATATGTGTAGTTAGTTCCATCAAATAGGGGAGGCCTATGAGTGGACTGACCTTCACCATGATTGGAAATCAAGGATTGTGTGGTTGCCATGGATCAGCTCTTAGGATGTTAATCCTTGTAAAGAGAACAGAGCTCTGATACCAATTAAAGAACAGTTTGGCAACTCTAGAGGGGGGTGAATAGAGTTTATATAGAAAAATAGCCAATTAAAAATTAACTCTTTCACCAACAATCAATAATCAGAGTAAAGTGCGGAAAATAAATAAAGAGCAAAAGAGCATACGCAAACACAGCGATTTTAACCTGGTTTCCCTCGTGGAGGACTAGTCCAGGCCTGAGAACTCTAGCTCAGGATTAAATCCACTATTTGTGAAATAGTAGTTTACAACCCGTGCCTTTTCTTCAGAAGAGCACGTCAACTTCTAACAGAGGATCGCAGTGGCGATTTGCTTGGAATTGTCCAAGCGACTTCTTCAACTCTTGCACAAGAATCCTAACTGAGAGATGCTGAGCACTCGAGACTTAGGAGGCTTGTGGCTAGTAGATGGGAAGGGTATGGCTTATTGAGCTTATAAGAGAGAAGAGAAGAGAAGATTGAGTGATTTGAAATGAGAGAATTCATGCCCTATTTATAGTGTTTTTATAGGCAGAATTCGGCCAGAATTCGGGTAGGAAAATTCAAAAATTTGGCCGTTGGACAGCTAGCAACCAGCTATCCCTAAAATTAGGGTTCCTGATTTCTAGGGGACAGAGTTCGGCCCGAACTCTGTGTGGAGGCAGAGTTCGGCCCGAACTCTGTCTCCAGAGCACAGAGTGGTTCTAAGGGGACCAGTGGGCAGTTTTTGGTTCAGTGGAGCTTGGGATTTTGGGTAGGTTATAGACTAAGTTCCAAGAGCTCAGCAAGACTCAGAGTACATAAATCTAGACTCAATAAAATCATAAAATACAGACTCCAGAACACACTGAGAGCCGGAGACTGAGCTGTCATCCGTCTTGAACTGAATGCAGTCGTCGTGTGTCGTATTGAATTAATACAAATATTATTTGGTCAATGTAGTCAATATTTGGTTGACTGTGACTTTGTGTCAACACATTGTAGGCCTAAAAAATGAAGTCACGCTGAGTTGATACAGTCTATCAGGAAAATGTCTAAAAGACACGCTGAGTTCTATCAGACCGTTTTCTCAAATGTACGCAGAGTTTAAATGGTACTCAAAGACAGCTCATCATTTGTCAGAGTGTAATTATGACTGACAGCACGACAGTCAATAAACGTCTCCTCGTATGCCACGTATGCACAGGATTCAAGAGATCTCAGCCGACTATTGCGTGATTTTTGAAATCTTCTTCAACAAGATTCGGTTTTCATCAAGTTGGCGTGCCAAAAAAGGGCTTATCATCATTTAATGTGACTGACAAAGCAATCAATGTCAGAGATTTTGTGTCAGTCGAGGCACGTCGAATCAAGACAGCTGGCCTTTCTGACTCAAGTCTGCGTGCATTTTTAACTTCAGTTTTCCTGTCTCAAGTTTGCGTGTATTCTGAGCCTTCTGCCTCAAGCTTGCGTGTATTTTGAACTCCTTCTGACTCAAGTCTGCGTGCATTTTGAACTTCAGTATTCCTGGCTCAAGTTTGCGTATATTTTGAGCCTAAGTCAGCGTGGATCATTCATCTCAACAGGGATTTCATCCTCAAACAGTTAGCGGATTATCATCCCAAATTATCAAATTGGAGTATGTGGCAGACATGCCACGGATCTCTCGTATGCGTGCCCCAGTAACTTGCACACGACTCATGCATGATCGCCATGTGTCTAACAGTTATGGGCCACGTCTAGTAACTGTTCATCAACCTTGCGTACGATTGAGTCCTGCGTGATTATCAACTATGCATAGGTTATGAAGATAGTTATCTTTTTAGTTATTTTTTACTCTATAAATAGAGTTCTTTTCTCATTCATTGTACAGATATACAGAATATCTAAATTGCTGTTGAATTCTTGAGAGCTTTTCTTCTTTGCATCGTCCAAGGGATAAAGCGATCGTCTTCTAGATCGGATTCCTACAGTTGTATTTTCCCAGAATCAAAATAAATAAAGTGAATTTATTTATGGAAAACAAATTGGCGACTCTGCTGGGGAAATCCATCTCCTCTTCTGAGATGGCAACAACTCAATGCGACGCTTCGTCGGTCGGATCGACGAAGAAGGTGATGTCGATTCAGTTCAATCAACTCGCCTATGAAGAAATGCAGCGGGCTAAGGGTGGCAAGCACACTTCAGCCTCTATCACCACCGCCAAATCAAAGGGACGATCTGTCTACGTCCCTAAGAGTCTGTTGGCAACCAAAGATGGTAAAGTTTCTGCCACAGTGTCCATTACTAATACTGGCAAGAACTCCACTGCAGGCACGCATTCTCCTGTGTGCTCGAAGACGACAGCATCTAAAAGATACGCTAACAGTGATGGCTCTTTAGCCAAATCTGTTTCCGAAGTCAATCAGTCCAAAAGTTACGCTGACAGCATCGGCTCTTTAGCTAAACCTGTTCTAGCGTGCATTTCCAAACCCAAAAATCACGCTAACAGCACTGGTTCTTTAACCAAGCCTGTTTCAGCGTGTATTCCGCACGCATCGTCCACCAAGTCAGCTCTTCCTGACTCAGCATGCGTACCGAAATCTGGCTTTTTAGCCAAGACTTCATATGCTGACAACACTGGCTCCTTAGCCAAATTGTCACCAGCATATTCTAAGAAGAATAGCTCTTTAGCTATTTCTTCCTCCTTGCCAAGTTCTGCTAGAACTGGGGGTAGTCTTGCTATGGCTCCTCCACAAATGGCTCACAAAGTCCCTTCGAATAGGAACAACTCTTTAGTTGTTTCTTCTGCTCCTATAGTGTTTACTTCAGGAACAGCTTTGGCTGACAACTTTGTTAGTCAAAGAAAAGGAAATAGTCTTTTGACTACTCTTCCTTCTGGACATTCTATGTCTCAAAACTTGAATAAGTCTAAAAAGAAACATTTCTTAATGTCTTCTTCTACGACTTCTTCAAATTGGGCACAGAATTTGTCTCTACAAAATGGTTTGTTACCAACTCCTAATCAAGGGGATGGTTCAACTCTTCCTTCTCTGCAAATATCTAGATCAATGGAAGGAAAACTTCAAGTATCAAAGACCAATGTTTTACCTCCAACAGATCTAAGAACGAAACTTAATCAATCCCGTTTGGGAAGCACTTCTGGTGTTAAGAAACCACACCAATCGGGAATGAAAGTAAGAGATCCGGATGCAGAATATGCCAAAAATTATGTTGCTCAGATTAATTACTCTTTATATAATCAAGAGTCGGTAAAATCCAAGGACAAGAAATATGTTCCTCATAAACAAAGATTGTTCTCAAATATACCTCAATCTTCACATACAGATTTGCGAGAACATCTTCAACAAAAGAGGAGGAATAATTCTCTGTCAAGTGATCATGACCATCATGATTGTGAATTCCAACCTAGGGTCATAATTCAATGCATATGTCAAACTAAACGACAGTCTGTCTTTAATCGGATCCAGTGTGAACCTATGTCTGATGAAGATGAACCTCTTTTCGCTTCTATCAACATGACCTCTCGGGATACTGGGGGTAGAACTGATAGTCCAGATGGGGTATATAGAGGCACCAGAGCAAGAGTCCTGGCTTCTAATCAAAGAACTTCGGTTTCTGAAGACTATTCTGAATTCTTTGGAGAATCCAACTTCCCACCTCTTTATACTGGGGGTAGTTCTCCTATAACTGATTTTGATACACAAAGCAATGATTCCGAACAAACAGTATCATCAACAATCCCTCGTATGGTTACAACTTATATGGTGGATGGGAATACTGAATTAAACAATGAACCTTCTTCTTCAATGACTCCCCAAAACCAAAGAATTGCTTCTTTGGAACAACAAATGAAATCTATGGCTGATACTATGAAATTAATGTACGAACTTATGGCAAACCAGCTGCAAAATCAACGGACTGTACCTGACGCCATACCGATTGACACTGGTGTAGGTCCAGTGCAAGTTCCTCCAGCAGTACAATCCAATATCCCTGGACAAGCTCAACCAATTCCTAGCCATTCGGGAGCTGGGGGTAGCGCTTATAATGTTGTCCCTCCTCCTAACTATTCTCTACAAGCTACAACTCCACAATCTTTCGGAGTCGTTACTGAAGAATTGAGGAATCTCCGAACCCAATTTGAGGCATTCAAACAAAAAGATGGTTTACAAAGGTTAGGTATCAAGCAACCTTATCCAATAGAATGGAAGCAGGTATCATATCCTCCTAAATACAAGCCTCCTACTATCTCATTCTTTGATGGAACCACTTCTCCGAGTCAGTTTATCAATCATTTTGAAGCGATGACTGACCAGCTGCAACCAAGCGACGCCCTCCTTACTCGGGTGTTTGTCGGATGTCTCAAGGGAACGGCTTATGAATGGTATAGAAGTCTCCCTGATGGGTGTATTACCTCATTTGCCGGCTTCAAACAAATGTTTCTTGAACGATTCTATGAAGGGCTCAATGACATGACTATGTCTGCTGTTATAAGAATCAAACAGAAAAATAATGAAAGCACTAAAAGCTTTATTGAAAGATTTCGAAGAGAAGCTCTGAAGATGCCCCTCGGAACTCTCGATGCTGTCACTATCGACACTTGCAAGTCGAATCTCTTACCAATCATCAGCATGTGGACAGGATCCACTCAATTCCAAGATTGGCCTTCCTTCATCGTCAGTGCCAAAGCTGCCGAAGTCAGTGTTGAGACTTTCAAAGTTCTGGGGGTACACATGAATCCCAATGAATCAGGTCAAAATACTAGCAATAGTACGCGACCTAACAATTGTAAAGGAAAAGAGACTCTCGAAGTCAATCTCCAGAGCAAAAATCAAGAAGTAATATCTGCCCAAGCTACCCCAGCTCCAACAAATCAACAACCAAGAGCACCTCGCCCCAAAGAAGAATACTCTTTTGACGACGATGACGTCATTGGTATCTTTGAATGTCTACTTAAAGGTAATAAAATACAATTACCTGAAATCAAGAAACCCGATAAAGCTGGTAAGACAGATCATCCTAAATACTGTCCGTACCATATAATGTTGGGTCACACAGCTCGTACATGTTTTGTACTGAAAGGAAAAATCTAGGAAATGATTAAATCTGTAGCTGTCACTCTCACTCCGAAAGAAAAGACCGTCACCTCCAATGTTGTCTCTATGCAATTCGGAGATTTTTCTCCTCAACTCCTTGAAAGCGGGATCGTTCCTATTACCAAGGCAACTCTTGAAATCATGAATATTCCCCCCCCCCCCCCACAGTTTGAAGGATTAGTTTCGATCACTATTAAAACAGGAGAAATCATATGGATTCATCCCGATCTAGTGGCAGATTTTGAATCTCCTCCCCTTCAAAAGATTACTTCCCTAAAATCTAAGAAGGTCGAAAAAACTAAGTCATGTCATATGACTTCTTTCGGATCTACTTCCGACACAGAACCGAAAAATAAAGTAGAAGCACTTGCTGGTGCTACTAGAACAGGGAAACATTATCTAAAGAATTATTCCAAGAGTCCTGAAGATACTCCTGATAGTCTTGAAGATACTCCTGATATCTCTCCAGCTGACAAAGATATTCCTGATGTTCCTCGGAAGGAAGAATTATCCACTGTACCTGTTCCTTCAACTACACCGGTTGTACCTATTCCTTCCAAGCCCACAGCACTTGAGAAAGGCAAACAACAAGTTCGCTTCGACAAACCAATCAGGAAGTCTCCTCCCCTTGGACTTCAGAAGCCTTATAACTTTGACATTTTAGCTCAACTCGCTAATACTCCCGCTAGAATGTCCCTCTTTGAACTTCTACGTCTTTCTAAAGAGACTCGGGAGACATTAAGTGAAGCACTTCTGCAGGCTGACTCTTGTCTCGCACAATTAAAGAAGCCAGATGAAGAACCTGTTACTTGCTTACATTGCAATAGTGTATTGGAGATCATCCCAAATATCACCTTTACACAAGATAACATGTTATTGGAGGATAATCGACATGATCGGCCTCTCTACTACACCGGGTATATCGATACGATGAAGGTAGATCGTATTCTTATTGATCCAGGGTCTGCTTTAAGCATAATGCCAAGAAGTCTGCTAGATGAATTAAAAATCCCTCTTCACAAACTTTCCAAGACGGTTACTACTATATTGGGATTCAATCAAAGCCGAAGCGAGTCGTTGGGAAAGATTCATCTGAAACTTCAAATAGGCGATTTCAGATCCAAAGTCACTTTCTATGTGATCGAGATTGTGGGATCTTATAATCTTCTCCTGGGAAGACCCTTCCTTCATAAAAATAATGTGGTGCCTTCTACTCTTCATCAGTGCTTCAAATACATCGACAGCGATGGAAAAGTACAAAAGGAAGTTGCTGATATAAATCCTTTCTGTGGAGTTGAAGCTTATTTCAGTGATTCCCGGATGTACAAAGAGGAGTATACAAAAATAGTACAAGCTATGGAAAAAGAAGATCCACAAAGTGAGACCTTGATAATTCCTGTTAAAGGTCGAACTACTCAGCAACAGTCTCCTAAACCCTCTGGAGAAGGCCCCTTCATTATTCCAGTGAGCGGACGTATCTCTCCATTATCTCAATCATCTACCCAAGACACACTGATCATTCCTGTCAGTGGGCATACTACATTTCCGGCATCTTCATCTATAAAACAAGACACTCTGGCAATCCCTGTTGGTGGGCGAACTACTCTTCCATCCCAAGCTTCAAGGGAGCTCACCTCTTCTGAGCCATTTGTGATCGATCTTAATCGAAACAAAACTCCTTCTCATTCTTCTTCTCCCCCTTTAGTCATTGATTTGGCTAAGATTTCTAAGGTTCAATCTCCTTCTAATGTAAATACTACTACTTTTGAATTTAATGAAATGTCTCCGTCTTTGCAGTATATTGATGTTTGTAATCATGTTCATAGTTATTTGCATTTGTTAGATGACTTGAAAACAATAACCATAGGAGTTGTACAGACTTTTCATACAGAAGTATCCTTAGAATCAGTACGAGATTCATGTTTTCTAGTACCTAGCAGAAAACCAGGAGATATTCCAATATTCTTCTATAAAGGACCAAAAAACCCTATCAACCTTGAAGATGATGATAAAAATGATGATTCTGGAAGATTACAGTTGCGTCGTTACAGCCAGCAATCTAAAGATATTATCAAAAATATGGGCTATGACTTCAGAACTGGCCTCAGTAATGGGAAAGGAAGAAGAATGCATGTTCGGATTCCTTCTTTAAAATATGGAAGGATAAAATACGGATTGGGTTATATTGCTCCTACTTCCTTCATCAATATCATCCATGAAGATCCCGAATCTGACGAAGATAAAAGATCTGATTCTTCTAGTTCCTCCTTTTGGGATTCTGATACAAGTATCGGTGACTTACACCGTAACATTCTGTCTTCCAACATGGTTTCCGCTGACGGTCCTGAAGAAAATGACGAAGACGAATTTGAAATCTCATCCGAATCAGAACAATGGGCCCAAAGGTTAGATAATCAAAGGGAATTTAGATTCGAGCAAAGAGAACCTCCGACTGAAGATAAACTTGTTCAAATAGATGTTGGTGACGAAGGATCTCCCAAACCAATATTCATTAGTGAAAGTATTTCAGAAACTGATAAACAAGACATGATCAAACTTATTCGCGAATACATCGACGTCTTCGCTTGGAGCTATGAAGATATGCCAGGACTTGATCCACAGATTGCAACTCACAAACTCAATATCGTACCAAATGCTAAACCGGTCAAGCAACAACAGCAACGATTCCGTCCAGACATTATGGATGCAATTGAAAACAAAGTTAATAAACTCATAGCTTCTGGGTTTATCAGAGAGGAACAACACCCTGATTGGGTGGCTAATATAGTTCATGTCCTTAAAACGACTGGCAAGATCAGAGTATGCATAAACTATCGTGATCTCAATGCGGCATGTCCTAAAGACGAGTTCCCTCTACCAATTACTGATGTTATGATCGATAATACCTGTGGTTTTGAGCGGATGTCATTCATGGATGGGTATTCTGGATATAATCAAATAAAAATGTTTCCAGATGACGAGAAACACACTTCCTTCAGAACACCGATCGGTACATACTGTTATACAGTGATGCCATTTGGTCTCAAGAATGCAGGAGCAACCTATCAACGTGCCATGAGCACTATATTCCGTTAACATTTATGGAAAACATTCGAATGCTACGTTAATGATATTACAGTCAAAAGTCGACAAAAGGAGGATCACATCCAAGATTTGAAAACTATATTTGATCTAATGCGTCGGCATCAATTAAGGATGAACCCTACTAAGTCCTTCTTAGGCGTCTCTAGTGGCAAATTTCTCGGCTTCGTCATTACCTCGAAAGGTATACACGTAGATCCCGAGAAGATCAAAGCCATCCAAGAGATGCGTCCTCCACGCACCTTAAAAGAACTGCGAGGATTTCAAGGAAGGATCGCTTATATCAGGAGATTCATCTCTAATCTTTCAGGACGCTGCAGACCATTCAATAAACTTTTAAAAAAAGGTGTTTCTTTCGTCTGGACTGACGAATGTCAGAAAGCATTTGATGATATAAAACAATATCTGATGAACCCCCCAGTATTGGTACCTCCTATTTCAGGAATACCGTTCCTTCTATATACCCGAGCAACGAGTCATTCATTGGGTGCGCTGCTCGCTCAAAAGAATAAAAATGGTCATGAACAAGCCATTTACTATCTCAGTCGTACCATGACCGGAGCTGAACCTCGATATTCACCGGTCGAAAAAGAATGTCTAGCCCTTATGTTCGCTGTATAAAAGACACGACATTATATCATTGGCCAGACCATTCATGTCATTTCCAGGATCAATCCTATACGAATCATGATGAAGAAACCAAGTGTTTTAAATTCTCGATTGGCTAATTGGGGAATTTTACTTGCTCAGTATGACATGCACTATATCCCTCAGAAATCGGTCAAAGGACAAGCTTTAGCTGATTTTCTGGCTGCTGCAATTCTTGTATCACCAGAAGGTCTTGCTATCCAAAGAGCTTATTCTCTCGATCAACCATGTTCAAACAACGTAGCTGAGTACAATGCATTGCTTATTGGTCTTCAACTCGCCAAACATCTGAATATTCAACATTTAGAAGCTTATGGAGATTCTAAACTCATCGTCAATCAGATAAGAGGTACTTATGAAGTTTGCCATCAAGATCTGGTTCCTTACCATAGATTGGCCATATCTATGACTTCTTGATTTGAAGGATTCTTCATCGAGCATGTTAGGTGAGCATGTAACACAGAAGCTGATGCTCTTGCTAATCTTGCGGCAGTGTTAGCTATTCCGGTTAAACGTCAACAAATGATTGTTGTTTATAATCGAGAATTATTTCATCTTGAGAACAATCTAACTCTAGGACTTCTAGTTGATATTGAAGAGTCAACATCTCATGATATCAATACAACAAGAGGATTCGGTATTGATTTAGAGTTCGACAGATTAAATCGTAAATCATTTTCATCTGATTCTAGTATGGAATTCATCTTCAGTAATTCAGCTGAGACTCAGAATACTGATAAGGATTGGAGACTTCCTTTTTTAGATTTTGTATTGTATGATATCCTTCCAGATAATCTGAGTGAGGCAGCATCTATCAGACGACGATCACTCAGATTTTATTACAATCATACTACAAAAACCTTATATCGTCGAGCTTATGATGGTTTACTTCTTCGATGTATTGCCGGTGATGAGGCCCAACAAATTATCTGCGAAGCACATGATACAATTTGTGGAGCACATCAGCCTGGACCTAAACTTCAAGACCGTATTCGACGCATGGGTTATTATTGGCCTACTATGGTAAATGATGCTATTCAATATGCCCGTAAGTGTAAAGCTTATCAAATCCATGCGGATTTTATCCATCAACCTTCAGAATTTCTACACCCAACAGCAGCATCATGGCCCTTCGAAGCTTGGGGCATGGATATTATCGGCCCAATCAATCCGCCGTCATCAAAAGGTCATCGGTTTATTCTCGCAATAACCGATTATTTCTCCAAATGGGATGAAGCTATTCCTTTATCTGAAGTCAAAACTTCCAACGTCATCAGTTTTATCAAGCATCATGTCATCTACAGATTTGGTGTTCCTCGACGCATTATTCATGATAATGGACTACAGTTTGTCAGCCAGAAGTTTATTCGATTCTGTGACGATCATCGGATCAACAATTTGGCTTCTACCGCATATAATCCAGCAGCTAACGGATTAGCAGAAGCTTTCAATAAAACCATCATCAAACTCTTAAAGAAGTTTGTTTTTGCCAACAAACGCAATTGGAGTGAGAAACTCGATGAATGTTTATGGGCTTACCGCACTACAGTTCGTAATGCCACCAGATGTACACCTTTCTCTCTGGTATATGGATGAGAAGCTGTTCTCCCATTAGAGATTCAAATTCCTTCTTCAAGGATAGCAATCGCTAATGAACTTAGCACTGAGAATAATGATCGTCTTCGACTTCAAGAATTAGAAGCTCTAGATGAAAAGCGGTTATATGCTCAACAAAATATCGAATTCTATCAAGCTAGAATCTCAAGAGCTTTTAACAAGAAAGTCAGAGTTCGAGCATATCAAAAAGGGGAACTTGTTCTTGCAGTCAGACGTCCGATGACTATGACACATATGAGTAAAGACAAGTTCGATGCAAAATGGGAAGGTCCATTCATTGTGAATAAAGTATTTTCTAATGGAGCATATCAGCTTACCACCATGGCTGGTAAAGTTACTATGATGCCCATTAATGGAAAATTCTTAAAGAAATATTATGCGTAATATTTTCATCTGTCGAGATTATTCTCCTATTATTTCGATATCTTTTATCCCCAGTGGAAATAGATATTCTAATTTGTATCATTTTTTTAGTGAATTTGATATCTAGAAAATCACGTCCATATTACCTCTAAATTTTCTATCTCAGTATCATATTTTCTATATTATGAAAATGATATCTAGTCTTTTGATTTCCAAGTCCAAAGATCATGGAAAATCGAGTTCAAAGATATTTTTATATCTGAATTCTATTTTTTCTAATCAGTATTAAACTAAAATTATCTTTGGTTTAATATCATCTGATAGAATTACAAAGTTCATTTGTATTTTCTATTCTATTGAAATATGTCATGTATTATTTACCTCTGAACATATTTTCTATAGATACATCATTATCAAAACAACAAAGTCAAAAAAATTAGATTAAAGTTCTCATTTTCTTCATTCAAGATCAAAGTACTGATTACAAGTGAATGCCAAAAAATTCAAAATATGAGAAGCTTGAAAAATTTATTGATCAGTAGTAGGAGTTATTAACTCCTGAATACGATCAAGTACAGTGTTCATCTTCTCCTTATGAGTTTTACGGACTCGTTCTGCTGCCTCAACTGCGACTACTTGTTGATCAAAAATAGCAATAACAAAATGACGACGGTTAGCTTCTTCTGTCTGCTCGGCCTGCATCTGTTCTCGCTTTTGTTGAAGAGTTTGATAGCGTGCAGCTTCAGTTGTACGAGCAGTGATAATCTCAGATTGCTCCTTTTCCATGGATGCAATACGCTCCTGAAGACGAGCCAATTCCTCTTTCAACTTCTGAAGTTCTTCAGCTTTAGATGTTTTATCTTTCTCCAGATGTTCTACTCTCTAACGAGTTGTTAATATTTCTTCATTCTTCTCTATTAACTTCTCAGATGAAGAAGCAAGAAATTCTTCTAAAGCAGCTTGCTGAGCTTGGGCTTCATGTTCCAATTGAGCGATCTCAGCCACAGTCAAAGATTTAATATCTTCCTTCTTGATCTCCCAGTATTTTCGGATAGTTGTCTCCAATTCATCTAGGAGATGTTCAAAGAAGATACATTGAGTTTCACAGCCAGCATGTCGCAGTGCCATAAGCGGGAAATTAATCACCGTTCGGAGTTCGGAGAAAGGCATTGTTTCGTCTTTCATAAATTGCCTAGAGTATGTATATATCCAGATATGAATAGATAATATCTGAATACATTGCCAGGGTCCTTGCCAATCCCGTTTCAAAACCGGGAGTTGCTGTCATTATTGAGGAAGAGGCCTGAATATTCTCTGTTCTGGGAATAGAAGTATGTGCTTTCGGAGAAGTCGGTAGATGCGAATTTCCTTCATCAACATCAGTATGAACAGGCGGAGCATGAGTCGAGCTCATCGCTGCAGCAGTCCCTACTAGTCAAAGGAAAAATAATCAGCATATAAAGAAAAAGAAACAGTAAAAAACAAAATTTGAAATAAAACTCTACCAGGTTGAGGTTCATATTCTATATGCTGGAGAAGTCTCGCATCTTCTCGCAGTCGGTCCATAATGGTGTCTGATACCTGCTTTATATGACTACTTCCAGCTCCAGAATTACTGAGTACTAGAGTATTATCAGGAGATTGAACAGGTTCAGAACCAAGCTCCAGTCTATTCCCTTTGATCTTGTCTTCATCATAATGAATGGAAGTATCAGGGTGCCAATCCTCTTCCTCTTCAGCTTCTTCTTCTTCTTCACAATGTTCTTCTTCAGACTCTCTTTGATCCTCAGTTTCATGATGAGTCTCGGATCCAGAATCTAAGATGTTTTCATTAACTCCTTGAGAGTGATGAATCCCAGGAACAGCAGCACCAATATCAGTAAGCTTAGGATCTTGAGCTTCAATCTCCGTAGACTCAGCATTGACTGCAGGTTCAGTCTCTTCTGGAATATTAGTTTGAAGAATGATGTCTTTACAAACATTCTTCAATAATTCATCAGCAGCTGAAAGCTCAGACGTTTGTACATCTTCATCGCCTCTGGCCGAAGGAATATTCTCTTCAACCTGATGTTTCTTCAACTGGATTAGTTTTCTCTACAGGTTGAAAAGATGAAGCTTCTGGTTGTTCCCTGATTTCTGTCCTGGCTGCTGATTCCTCTTCTGAATCTTCAATCTGATCATCCAATGCTTGAATGACACCCTCTTTCCCGTGCTCAAAAGGGATGTTAATATCCTCTCTCCTTATCTCTGGAGTAGTACCTAACCCAAGATCGAATGTGGGTTCTGCAGCTACTCCACTAGTCGTTGGAGCGATCGCTTCCTGAAATCGAGTTGATTCTACCTCGATTGGTTCAGCGGAAGTTACTGGAATATGAATATGATCAGATTCTGTTCTGTCAGTAGAAACTGCTTCTTCGATTTCTGACAATATACCTCCGCTCATAATGGTTTCCATAAGTTCATTACCCTTCAGTTTTCCGACAGTCCTCTTGACGAGTCTGACTCTCGATTTCTTTTTATTAAAGGAGCATCATCTTCATCCGTCTCTTCATCTTTATCAGCAGCATCGTCTTCATCAACTGGGAGACCACCTAAAGATGAGGTGGCAGTTATTGAAACCCCTTTCTTCTTAGAAGTCTGAGACTTAATGCTCTTTTTAGAGACTGTCTCAGATTCATCACTCCGTTTCCTCTTCGAGATGGACACAAATATTGGAGGAAGAACTTCATCAGGGAAGTTTTGCTCTCGAGATAATTCATATAAAGGCTCAACTTCCGCAGTCTCATCCTCAGGATCCGGAGTAAATTGTGATATAACAATCTTCTTCTTTGACCTCTTTGATGGAGCTGGGTCGTCTTCTGCGACAAAGGTCTTCAAATGGAAACTTGGCATGAAAGTGCTCGATGAAACATAGAAACGGGCATATGTATAGAGCATTTTCGTCCCCGTCCTGGATAAAGGATTTGGCATAAAGAATTCAGCCTTTGTATCTCTGGCCGTAAAATATCTCCATGCCCGAGCACCATCAATAAGTCCTCCACGAGCAGAGAGGCAAGTGGTGGCATTCCCAACATAAAGTTGGTCATATCCGAATTGTCGTGCAAATCGGCTCGGTAGATATGGTTCTAAGTACGTCATTTCTTCATGACGATATACCAGGTGAGATGGCCGAATTCGCTGCAACTATTGAAAAGCTACATCATCTAGCCTATGCCCTTTCTCTCCATCTATCATATTCCGAGGCATGCTCTCATAACCTGGTGGCGGAGGGGACATTGAATTGACCAATGTGACGCTCGGTTCAAAACATTTCGGCATTCTGGAATAGTATGAACTTTCCAGAAAGTTTCTCCAGCATATTTCTTTAAGAAGAGACTGCTGCTCCCTCCTGCTCCCGGAGGTATCAGACCATCGTGATGAAGGAGAAGCCAACCATACAAATAAGTATATGGCATCTCTATTCTTGGGAAGGGATCATTCATCTTCCTTTGATCAGACAACATAGTGGTTACAAAATTTCGAAGACCTGCATTCAGCCTGCAAGTCATTGCTGATAATAAATCCGTCTTGTAACCGCACATGAGGTGCACTGCTGCAAAAATGACGCCTCTATGTATCCTGTCCAAAGAGCAAGAGCCAGGAACAATAAATCTTCTTAGCCAGAGGGAGAGGAATCCAGCTAAATGGCCTTTCTTCGATAAAGTTTTTCCACTTTGTCTAACATATGACTTAAAAGTGGTTCCAGCTTTGAATTCATACCAATCTTCATTGATTGTAAAATCTTTGCAATCATATTTCTCCAGCAGATTGGTGATTTCACTTTCAGAGAGGGGCTTGAAGGAATTAATCTGATACTTCCTTTTCTCATTTATCTTCTTCTCATCTTTTTCACGATTCATGAATAGATAAGACATCCACTTCTGGATATGGCAACCGGCTTCATCTTTATTATTTTTATAATAAAGAGTACATGTGCCAAAATGGTACATCATTTCTTCAAACAGATACACCATCTCCGGGTTCTTTTCCGATAGAAAATTTAGCTCTTCTGTTGTAGGCACATATTCTTCATATGGCAATGTGCCTGTGGGTAGATACGAGATGTATTCCATCTCGTGAAGAGCAAAACCCATCTCCCCTTTGGAAGTCATAAAGGTTCCTGTCCGGTAATTATATCTCTCAACCAAGGCCAGGAATAAAGATGGATTGGGTTTGAAGCCGTAAGAAGAATTGACGATTGCGTCATAAAGATTTATCTGCTTCAAATCATTCTCATATTTATCCAGAACCCAGTGGACTAGAGTCTTCCACCTCATGTTCTCCTGATTCATTAAACCTATCATCCTCGGCGTTGAGTCAGTGGAATAAAATGCCTTATCATTCACCATGAATTCATTTATGAAGACAGGTGTCCTGAATGGCATCAATATAGACGAGTCTTCTGGTGGCACACATCCTGGCTTCAAACCATGAAACCAAGATACATGATTCTCTGGAGCACTATAAAATCCATCTTTCTTATAGATAATTCGGCTCGCCTTTGCTTCTTGATTTTCTGTTAGATGCCATGATATTTTTCTCGGGTAACTAGCGTACATGAATCGCATTATGGATAAACCCCTAGACACTTTCGGCCAGTACATGGCTTTCTTCGTATCACCTTCAAAATAGAAACAAACTTTCTCCCTGATTCCTTTGGGTTATGATTTGTGTGCTATGGCATCCCCAAACAGAAAGGCCGGTTTCTTATGAAGTACCAAATCAAGGCTCTGGAGTGGTTCACCATTTATCAGACAGAGCAGAGTTGTGTGGTCTTGATTCGTCAATAAAACCAATCTAGCTTCAGGAGTGTCAAATTGAGGAAACTTTACATGAGACAAGTCATGTTTGAATGAAAAGCTCATATACCCTTCATATTCAGCCTCTTCACTTCGGATGTCCGCTACAGAAAAGAAAAGAAAAAGATCAGATATGTTTTGTCACGCAGACTTCAGAAAAATCTATGTCTATGAACCTTATGCGTGCTTAGCAGTGTTCAAAGAAAATTTCATGAGGCACGCATAAATCAGACAGATACGCTGCCAGAATTACACAAAGATCAAATAATCACGCATGTGATTAATTCACGCAAAGTCTAGACAGATTAGAATGAAAGTCACGCATTATTGCCAGAATCACACTGAAGTGAAAATGACAAAAATATGCTGACAAATCAAGACTAATCTATCCAGAGGATGACTCTCAGAAGTCTGCATGAATAATTCAACATTGACATCTCTGCCAACATATGAAAAATCACGCAGAGTCATGAGAGCCATGCTCATTTGCGTAAAACACAGAGCTTCGTAAACACGAATATGTGAAGTATGGCCGACCCTAAAAAGGGGGCATACTTTATTAAATATCCTTTCCCCTAAGAAGGGGGGATATATTTTGAAAGTTCAGCATCATTTTTTATTAAAATCCTAAAGAGATTTCTATGTGGAGTTCATCTTCTTGAATTCATATCCCCCATCATCAGCATGCTTACGTTGTATAGGGGGATGAGTGACTTCACGACGAGGAAGTCGGTCGGTGGTGGCACGCGAGGACGTTGCAGGGGCCTTGCCCTTAGTCTGAGCATCAATCTTGGGAGCCATCGCTGAGAAGGAAGAAGGAGAAGACGGGGAAGACGACGAAGTTCTTTTGTGTGGGATTTCTCCCTCTAAAGCAAGTAAAGAAAAAAGAAAGTGGTGTATGGCCTTTTTATAGGCTCACAAAGAATTCCAAACGGCGAAGTCATCATTTGCCTCGAAAATAGGGTTTTTTATGGGATCCTAAACCGCATAGAATCCCAACGGCCCAATCATTTCGGAAAAAATCTCTCTCTGTATCATTTGAGCGTGACTAAATTTATTTTTTCGTCTCGATTTCAAAGTATTTTGAAACAATTTATCATTTTTTTTCGAAAACTTTGAAGGGAGTTTTGTTGGCCTAAAAAATGAAGTCACGCTGAGTTGATACAGTCTATCAGGAAAATGTCTAAAAGACACACTGAGTTCTATCAGACCATTTTCTCAAATGTACGCAGAGTTTAAATGGTACTCAAAGACAGCTCATCATTTGTCAGAGTGTAATTATGACTGACAGCACGACAGTCAATAAACGTCTCTTCGTATGCCACGTATGCACAGGATTCAAGAGATCTCAGCCGACTATTGTGTGATTTTTGAAATCTTTTTCAACAAGATTCAGTTTTCATCAAGTTGGCGTACCAAAAAAGGGCTTATCATCATTTAATGTGACTGACAAAGCAATCAATGTCAGAGATTTTGTGTCAGTCGAGGCACGTCGAATCAAGACAGCTGGCCTTTCTGACTCAAGTCTGCGAGCATTTTGAAGTTCAGTGTTCCTGTCTCAAGTTTGCGTGTATTCTGAGCCTTCTGCCTCAAGCTTGCGTGTATTCTGAACTCCTTCTGACTCAAGTCTGCGTGCATTTTGAACTTCAGTGTTCCTGGCTCAAGTTTGCGTATATTTTGAGCCTAAGTCAGCGTGGATCATTCATCTCAACTGGGATTTCATCCTCAAACAATTAGCGGATTATCATCTCAAATTATCAAATTGGAGTATGTGGCAGACATGCCACGGATCTCTCGTAAGCGTGCTCCAGTAACTTGCACATGACTCATGCATGATTGCCATGTGTCCAACAGTTATGGGCCACGTCTAGTAACTGTTCATCAACCTTGCGTACGATTGAGTCCTGCGTGATTATCAACTATGCATAGGTTATGAAGACAGTTATCTTTTTAGTTATTTTTTACTCTATAAATAGAGTTCTTTTCTCATTCATTGTACAGATATACAGAATATCTAAATTTTTGTTGAATTCTTGAGAGCTTTTCTTCTTCGCATCGTCCAAGGGATAAAGCGATCGTCTTCTAGATCGGATTCCTACAGTTGTATTTTCCCAGAATCAAAATAAATAAAGTGAATTTATTTATGGAAAACAAATTAATTTCCTTGAGGAGGTCTTCTATGCATAGGTTATGGGCCTATTACAACGCTCGAGACACAAGGACAGTGTTTTCGATGCCAACAAAAAGTGATCAGGGCCCCAGAATGTTATATACATATTCGCTCTTTTATACTGCAGCGAATACATTTGCTAAAAACTTTAGCCTTATTGATAGTTTTGCAACAGCAACACGTCTGAAGAAGGGAGCCACTGTCATACTAGCTCCAAATAACGACGAAGAACATGAACCGGTGGATAATCCATTGGAAGCCTCAAGGGAAGCAAATTTCCCTGAGGAGGTCAATCAATCACTGAGGATTTCTTTGAAAGTTTTTAAATCTTCGGTCAAAGAGAAGAAGAGAAGGAGAGAAGAACCTTCTTCTCCAGTTGCGAAGAAGAACTTGATCTTGGAACAATCATCAGAGAAAGTCACCATTAGATCACAATCCCGGCAACTGGCCGATTCAGCCCAACGAGAGGAAGCAACTACGCCGACCTCTCTTCAGAAACAGGTCGAGGTAGTAAATGTGGAGAGCCCAGAAAGGCCTCTTCATAGAAAGAAGCTAGCCCACAGAAAAAAGAGGGCGATCACTTGTAAAACCCCTAAATTTCTACTATTTTTTTTTAAATTTTGGTAGCGATTTGAAATTTTATTATTATACGTCGCGTAGTCGTATTGTACGTCGCGTACGAAATTTTTATTTTTTGTAATTTCTCGACGAGTGCGAATATGTGCGAGCGTACATATTTTTGGAAAATCATTTTTCTATTTTCAAAGTGATATATATATATATAAATATTTATTTTTGCCATTATACAAATTTCTAAGTTTGTTATATTAAGTTTTTTTAGCATTTACTAATAATAAATTATATTTCATTGCATACTAGAAAAATATAATTTTGTATAAGTAATTATGCATACATATCTCATAATCAATTATTAGTTTATTTTCAAATAATAAAATAATTTTTGAAATTATTAATATAGTATTTTTTAAAAACATATTTTAAAATTTTGTGACAATTTAAATTTTGAGCTAATTTTATGGAATGATTTAAATAAATAAAGTAATATCTATATTTGATATTGATTTGATTTTTAAAACTAAAAGAATTAAATTTGATTTAAATTGGATTTGTATTTGGATTTGGATTTGGATGTTGATTGATTTAAATTAAATTATGAGTTATCTATTTTTGGGTTTTAAATCTTCTCCTAATCCTATCCAAATGGGAATTCCCACATCCTATAAATAGGCAGGTACTCCTCCATTATTTTTCCACAAGCCAAATTTATTCCACTAATATTCAACTGTGCGGTGCATCGTGTCCGTGCAACCCAATCCTCGTGTATCGTGTCTGTGACGACCAAATTCTTATTCCATCCCGTTACATTCATTCACCTCGTGTCGGGACACACCCACGACACGACAAAGCCCATCTCCATCCTCCTCCACGTAGCTCGGCACCACTGCCCGCTCGTATCAGCATCTTCGTCACCACCGCCATCATCGGTCACTTCCGATTTCCCCTCAACCTGTGCCCTGGCCAACCAACCACCACCACAAGCACCTCCTGCCCAACCGGGCCACAGCAACACCGCCACCACTGTCCCCAAACGCCGTCACATCCACCTCGTCACCACCATCACCGTAATCATCAACCCCGCCACTCCGTATCATCACCACATCCCAAAACCCCAAACAAGAAGGAGGAGAAGGAGAAATCCTCACCTGAGCGCGTCGAGCTTCGCTCCACATCCACCGAGTCCGGCGCGGCCACCGCCCCTAGCTTCTCCGCCACCTCCTTCTCTCGTGTAGCCGCCGCGCCACCGCGTGGCTCCCTCTCCGCCGAACTCCGAGCGGCCCACCGAGTCACGGCCGCTCCAGATGGCAGCAAACCCGTCGCTCCCGGTCGCCGTGCGCCACCCACCGCCGTTGAGCTGACCGACCCTCCACTGGGAAACCCCCTTCTTATCGTAGCCGCCGGCGCCCCCCAACGCCGCCGCTCGCCGGAAAACCACCACGCCGCCTCAGATCCGCCACTCCAACCACCAGTCGAACCCCCGTCTTCCGCCGCAGGCGCCGCCGGCCTCCGCTCAGAGGTGCGCGATCGCCCCTGCCGCGTCCCGCCTTCGATTTCCCGATCGCCGGACCTCCTCCTCCGCGAGCACCATGTGCCTCCGCTGGAGCTTCGCCGCTCGACCGCCGACGCGCCGCCGGCGACTACGCGGGAGCTGCCCGGTGAGACCCTCACTCTCCATCTCTTCTTCCTCACTCTCTCTCTCTCTCTAACTTTCTGTATAATTTGGAGGAAGGGATTTGCTTATTTATTTGTATATTATTATTATGATTATATAATAAGGTTAAGTTATTATTTGTTATAAGTTACTGATTACTGTTATTATAATTATTATTATATATTACTGTAGTTATTATTATTATTATATATTACTGATATTGTTATTATTATTATTTTATTAGTATTTAACAGGGTAAGCTATATTGTTTTTATTAACATTTTTATAATTATTATTATTACTATTACTATTATTATTATTGTTATTAGTATTATTATTATATTATTATTATTTTTAGAATTAGTAGTGTATTATTTTTATAAATTTGATAAGCATATTTTTCCAAATTTATTTTGGCACCACTCATTAAGCCCTAAAAATTATTTTCCTATAAAAATATTTGACTAATGAAAAGCTACTTTTCTACAATATATATATATTATATATATGAGCCTAAAAACGAATTTCGATATTTTCAAGTATTCATCTAAATGTATAATTGACTAATTTCAAATTGGATATATATATATATATATATATATATATATATATATATATATATATATATATATATATATATATATATATATATATATATAGACAAAGTATTTCAAGAATTTACATATAAATGTTTTTGGGATTTGTATAAGTAATCTCCACAATTTCTCCTTGCTTGACACCCTTAGCATGACTAATCATCCATTCATATTTTCTTGTGAATTCGGACCATGCTGCATCGACCATGGCTATTAGACAGAACATGGCTTGCTCGATCATCGCACCACTCTAGGAGACACGCCAGGCAAGACACCTTGCCTTTACTGTTTAAATTTCCTGCTCAATATCATGCATGTTTTAGTTGTTTCTTTTTAAATTATATGTAGATGCAAATTACTATATTTTATCAAATTGACTTAGAGTTAAGGGACCACCGTATGTGCATCTCATAAACTGTCACGATGTGCCACGGATTGTGTGTGAGTGGTGAGTCGCATATAGCTTCGGACTTACGTACCGACCGTACATCGGTGCGTACAGGCCGTGCGTTAGGATATAACTGTCAATAGATTGTGTAGAAGACTTGGCGATTATTAAGGATTAAACAGTATCGTGGAGACGACGCATGTATAGTATCATTGGGGGGAGGGGACAATTATTAGCGTAGGGGCTACATTTTATTTTTACACACATTCTGGGCCGAGGGTGACTCTCATGAGCACAACCTTCTGCCCAGGCCGATAGCATCTCGGATGAGCGCTACTTGCTGGCCACTTTCTATTACTTGCTTGCGTGAATCCATTACAGCCCTTGCGTAGAACGTTGTCCTCAAAATACATGTCACATAGATTGGTTAGGAACCTTTACTCATGCATACTTTTCTGTTGAGCTTATTTATTCAGTTTATTGGCATGATATTATGTGTCTTGTTACGTCCCTCTGAGGACCTGGTTTTTCCCCAGGTGTGTGTTTTCGTAATTTCTTTCAGGTGCTCTAGCTAAGGCCATGACTTGCGCTCTATTTTGTCGTGATGATTACTCTTGGATTCGTCACTTGCTCTCGCTTGCTAAATTCTTTCCTTGTATATTTTTCCATATTTAAATTGGTTGGTAATGGACTTTGTCTCCATCCAACTACTGTGTACATGACAAATTCAAAATTGCCTTATATCATTATTTATCTTTGTGGATGAGATTTAGTTGTCTTGGATTACTACATTTACAGCTTATGTATACATACGAGGTCCATGTATTTCGTATGTATACAGCTGGCATGTTTACATACTTGGTCCTACGTATTTTGGGACTGGGGCGTTACATGTTTTTGTGGTGGCCCATGCAGGTCAAGTTTATCACTTCGGTTACTTTACCGTACCGATGTGAGCCTGCAACATAGGATTAGAGTCTAGAATCTCATCCGCCTACTTGACATCCTTTCTTAAAATTTCGAACTCTCGTTCGACCTCCTTGAATTGCATCTTGCTTGACTCCTTCTACCGTAAATTTCTTAGTTTCGTGTTTAGTAAGATGACTACACTAGTATATGCCCATAGGTTAAACACATGGCTAGATAGATTGCATTGACAATTAATATCCATTGAGGTTATATTTGAGTATAAAGACATTTATTTTTCCTAGAGATATGATCATAGGGATTAGTTAATTCCAAGTTGGGTAGTAGCATATTACCGCCATCAAAGGATAGTTGAAATTTTACTTTAAATTTACAAGGTGGTATACACGAGAGGATAGCTAGATCGAGAAAGCAGATTTCTTATGAATTTTGAAATTGTGAAATTGTTATATTGTGACACTTGATTTACGGTTAACTTAAGTTTGGATTATAATATGATAGAGTTTATCGCGAGATTTTTTTAAAGAGTTTAAATTATGATTTTCTAGACGACTAGAGAGATGAAAGTTTAGAAGGGAGAGAACTTGAGGTTTTAAATTGCGCGTATGATTTATAAAGTTTATTAAATTTTAAAGAGATGATGGAAAAATTTTGTTTAAAATTTTTGGAAGATATCGACTTTGAAGGAAAAATTCAAATTTTAAATTTTGTCCTATGATCTATGATTTATAGGGTTATTTAAATTTCGAGTTTAAAGCCTTGATTATGGACATTTAAATTTTGGTGGAAAAAAAGAGAGAATAGTATGTTCAATTTGCAATATACAAGGACTATTTCGAGATTGATTAAGATTTTAAATTTGACTAGACTTGGTAGCTTAAGATAATTAGAAATTTTGGTGGGGTATCTTGAAAATTTTATTGAGAACTTCGAAGAACTTAAAATTTAGATTAGATCACATTGGTAGAGGACCAAGAAGCAAGGAAGGTCACCCTAGTGAGATAGAAGTATTGTACATTAGATTGCCATACCACCTATGATTATGATATTGCATATACACAAGTATAGTTAGTCATCGACCAAACCGATGAACATATCTTTTTGACTTACTCGACCTTCCCTCAATTCTAGATCTTTTGTCATGACCATCTAATCATTTGAAACTTGAGAAATGATTAGATTGTTCCTTGATCGTACTCCATCTAAGTGGCTATCATATCACTAGAAACTGTACTCCTAATTTATTTTACCTTGATTTGATTCTAAGTTATCTTTATTTCATGCTTTAGCTCGGTCATTTATCCCACTTTCTACTTTAAGTTCTTTGGTGTCCCTATCGTGACTTTGATATTTGGAGCACAACACTAGACTTTTCCTTCCCACAACTTTCATATGTAAGACCTAGACGAGCCCACCTTCATGTAGGTATATCACGTGCCACTAAAACACGTCTCCTTGTACTCTAATTTCATATTGCGACTTTCGGATCAAAATGACTGGACTCTAAACCCTACCGTAAAACCAATATACTTTAAACTATAGATGAGACTCGACCTCGACTCCATTCTTTCGACCGATATACGATTTTGTCTTGATTGCTGGACCTATCACACCATTAGTTTAATTCTTGTAAGTTGAGTAGAATATCTCATAACCTAACCAACATTTTGTGGACCACATTGATAGGTTCACTTGGACCATAGAATTCAGTAGACCCTAACTTATCTAGTCAACCAAGCCGACTGCATGGGCCCAAATTTCGGGCGGAACTTAGATTTTATAAGATCTTGGGCTAATTGATTTCTTTCATCATTATCCTTTACTTATTATTTAATTACCTATGATGCTAAAATAGCTTAGTTTTGCAAGCGTATTCTTTACCAAGCTTGATCATGACATATGTTTTATTAGGTCGCTCCCACTAACATATTGTCAAATCAGAACTGGTGCATGATGGTCTGATCAACCAAGTGCACTTTGGTTCGCTTTTATCTATCGTTCTACGTGGATGGGGACATACCTAAACTTGTCCTTTAGAGTCCCATCCACGACTTCCTTGAAAATTCTTTTTGAAATTTTTTGGTCACCTTTGAACCACGCATTCGTATTCGATAAATTCACCTTTGGAACCCTTTATCGCTTTCGTCTTCCACCTATTTTAGAAGGACGAAATCCCTCGTGCCGAGTATCCCCTTTAGTTGTCCGATCACTTATGACCACTGTAATTAGCCATTACCAACCCGTGGCTATATCCTCATTCTAAAACTATTCGTCTTTTTCCTTGATTCTAAACCTACCATCGTGACCTACTAAATGCTTGTTTATGTTAAGGCGTTATTTCTTTGCCTCGTCCGAAGACTGGTCATACCCCTTGTACCTTCTCACCCCCCTACTAATCCTTAATTTCGAGGACAAAATTCTTTTAAGTTGGGTAGGATGTAAAACCCCTAAATTTCTACTATTTTTTTATTTAAATTTTGGTACCGATTTGAAATTTTATTATTATACGTCGCGTAGTCGTATTGTACGTTACGTACAAAATTTTTATTTTTCGTAATTGCTCGACGAGTGCGAATATGTGCGAGCGTACATATTTTTGGAAAATCGTTTTTCTATTTTCAAAGTGATATATATATAAATATTTATTTTTGCCATTATACAAATTTCTAAGTTTGTTATATTAAGTTTTTTTAGCATTTACTAATAATAAATTATATTTTATTGCATACTAGAAAAACATAATTTTGTATAAGTAATTATGCATACATATCTCATAATCAATTATTAGTTTATTTTTAAATAATAAAATAATTTTTGAAATTATTAATATAGTATTTTTTAAAAACATATTTTAAAATTTTATGACAATTTAAATTTTGAGCTGATTTTATGGAATGATTTAAATAAATAAAGTAATATATATATTTGATATTGATTTGATTTTTAAAACTAAAAGAATTAAATTTGATTTAAATTGGATTTGTATTTGGATTTGGATTTGGATGTTGATTGATTTAAATTAAATTACGAGTTATCTATTTTTGGGTTTTAAATCTTCTCCTAATCCTATCCAAATGGGAATTTCCACATCCTATAAATAGGCAGGTACTCCTCCATTATTTTTCCACAAGCCAAATTTATTCCACTAATATTCAACGGTGCGGTGCATCGTGTCCGTGCAACCCAATCCTCGTGTATCGTGTCTGTGACGACCAAATTCTTATTCCATCCCGTTACATTCATCCACTTCGTGTCGGGACACACCCTCGACACGACAAAGCCCATCTATATCCTCCTCCACGTAGCTCGGCACAACTGCCCGCTCGTATCAGCGTCTTCGTCACCACCGCCATCATCGGCCACTTCCGATTTCCCCTCAACCTGCGCCCTGGCCAACCAACCACCACCACAAGCGCCTCATGCCCAACCGGGCCACAGCAACACCGCCACCACTGTCCCCAAACGCCGTCACATCCACCTCGTCACCACCATCACCGTAATCATCAACCCCGTCACTCCGTATCATCACCACATCCCAAAACCCCAAACAAGAAGGAGGAGGAGGAGAAATCCTCACCTGAGCGCGTCGATCTTCGCTCCACATCCGCCGAGTCCGGCGCGGCCACCGCCCCTAGCTTCTCCGCCACCTCCATCTCTCGTGTAGCCGCCGTGCCACCGCGTGGCTCCCTCTCCGCCGAACTCCGAACGGCCCACCGAGTCACGGTCGCTCCAGATGGCAGCAAATCCATCGCTCCCGGTCGCCGTGCGCCACCCACCGCCGTTGAGCCGACCGACCCTCCACTGGGAAACCCCCTTCTTATCGCAGCCACCGGCGCCCCCCAACGCCGCCGCTCGCCGGAAAACCACCACGCCACCTCAGATCTGCCACTCCAACCACCAGTCGAACCCCGTCTTCCGCCGCAGGCGCCGCCGGCCTCCGCCCAGAGGTGCGCGATCGCCCCTGCCGCGTCCCGCCTTCGATTTCCCGATCGCCGGACCTCCTCCGCCCCGAGTACCATGCGCCTCCGCCGGAGCTTCGCTGCTCGACCGCCGACGCGCCACCGACGACTACGCGGGAGCTGCCCGGTGAGACCCTTACTCTCCATCTCTTCTTCCTCACTCTCTCTCTCTCTAACTTTCTGTATAATTTGGGGGAAGGGATTTGGTTATTTATTTGTATATTATTATTATTATATAATAAGGGTAAGTTATTATTTGTTATAAGTTACTGATTACTGTTATTATAATTATTATTATATATTACTGTATTTATTATTATTATTATTATTATATATTACTGATATTGTTATTATTATTATTTTATTATTATTATTATTAGTATTTAACAGGGTAAGCTATATTATTTTTATTAACATTTTTATAATTATTATTATTACTGTTATTATTATTGTTATTAGTATTATTATTATATTATTATTATTTTTAGAATTAGTAGTGTATTATTTTTATAAATTTGATAAGCATATTTTTCCAAATTTATTTTGGCATCACTCATTAAGCCCTAAAAATTATTTTCCTATAAAAATATTTGACTAATGAAAAGCTACTTTTCTACAATATATATATATATGAGCCTAAAAACGAATTTCGATATTTTCAAGTATTCATCTAAATGTATAATTGACTAATTTCAAATTGGATATATATATATATATATATATATATATATATATATATATATATATATATATATATATATATATATATATATATATAGACAAAGTATTTCAAGAATTTACATATAAATGTTTTTGGGATTTGTATAAGTAATCTCCCACTACCAAATTACAGTATTTTAGCGACGGCCATTTAGCGACGGAAATTTTCCGTCGCTATTACCGTCGGATCACCGACGGATTTGTGACGGAATACCGACGGAAAGCAGTGGACAATTTTTTTTATTTTTTTATGTCCATATCCGTCGCTACGCCGTCGATAGGTCGTCGGCCAAGTAGCGACGGTTTTATATCCGTCGCTAGAACGTCGCATATTTTGGCGGCAAAAGCCTAAAATATTGGCGCGAGATTTACTGACGACTTAGCGACGGAATAATCCGTCGCTACTCCTAAAATATTGGCGCGAGATTTACTGACGACTTAGCGACGGAATAATCCGTCGCTACTCCGTCGCTACTTTCTGTACCCTAACTTAAATTGTACCGACGGGGGGGAAATTTTCATTTCCCCCCAAAACACTCTCTCTCTTCCCTCTCCCTCTCTCCGACGATCTCCCTCTCTCCGACCGGCGATCTCCCTCTCTCTCTAAGGTATGCTCTCTCTCCCCCCCCTCTCTCTCTCTATCTCCCTCTCTCTCTCTCTCTCTTTTACGATTTGGGGGGTTGGGGGGCTGTCGTAGTGGTCGGAGAGGGTGTGGGGCAGGGGGGTTTCGGGTATGGGGTGGGGTGGTCGGGGCAAGGGTGGAGTGGGGTGGTCGGGGGCAGGGGGGTCGGGGAGGGGGTCGGGCAGGGGTGGGGGGGTGGTCTGGGCAGGGGGGTTCGGGTAGGGGGTGGGGTGGTCGGGGCAAGGGTGGGGTGGGAGAGGGGGCAGGGGGGGGTCGGGGAGGGGGTCGGGCAGGGGTGGGGGGTGGTCTGGGCAGGGGGGTGGGAGAGGGGGTCGGGCAGGGGTTGGGGGAGGGTCGGGCAGGGGTTGGGGGGATCGGGGCAGGGGGGGCAGGGGGGTGGGAGAGGGGGTCGGGCAGGGGTTGGGGGGGTCGGGGCAGGGGGGGCGAGGGGGTTGGGAGAGGGGGTCGGGCAGGGGTTGGGGGGGGGGTCGGGCAGGGGTTGGGGGGGGTCGGGGCAGGGAGGGCAGGGGGGTGGGAGAGGGGGTCGGGCAGGGGTTGGGGGGGTCGGGGCAGGGGGGGCGTAGGAGGGACTCTGGAGTCCCTGCGCAGGAGTCCTCCTCCTCCTCTCCCACAGACACACACACACACACACACGGACACACACACACACACACGGACACACACACACAGACACACACACACGGACACACGGACACACAGACACACACACACACACACAGACACACACACACACACGGACACACACGGACACAGACACACGGATACACACACACACAGACATATATATATATATATATATATATATATATATATATATATATATATAGGCATAATTTTAAGTAATTTATTAATAATATATATATATATATATATACACAGACACACGTCGTGAAGTCTAGTATATATATTTGATTAGCTAAGGTAGAAGTTTAGCCTAATTAAGGTTAGTTTTGACAGAGTTGACTTGGACTCCTAATTTGACCTAGAACTAGCCTAGTTGACCTATTTGTATTTCGATTGATATCATATGAATAGTTTGCCTAAGATTTGATTGGGTTGGTTTTAATGTGTGGGTAAATTAGTTTACCTTATTTTAGAGTATGACTACGTAGCTAGTGTGTAGAGTAGTATATGGTTACTAGATCCTAGTGTAGAGTAGTATGTAGAGGAGTATGGCTACTAGTGATATATAGATATGTAGGTCCATGTGTATCTGTATCGGACTATCGCTATCGGTATCGAACTATCGCTATCGGTATCAGACTATCGCTATCGGTATCGAACTATCGGTATCGATCGAACTATCGGTATCAGACTATCGCTATCGGTATCGGACTATCGCTATCAGTATCGACCGTATATACTTAGTATCGGGCGTAGCGGATTAGTATCGATCAGTATATAGGTTTGGGTTAAGATCAAGGTTCAAAGTATCGGTATCGGAATAGTAGGCCGAATAGGAGGCCGAGATAGTCGAATGAGAAGAAGGGAAGAAGGGAGGAGCAGATGGGTCCAGAGCCATGGTGGAGGAGGAGAAGTAACATAAGAGCAGTTTCCGCCGTAACATCTCCTGGCTCTGCTGGCAACTGAAGTCCAGATGCTACAAAGGACGATCCTTCGCTGAAATCGACTACAACACCCATCAGTTCAAGTTCATTCCTATATGAGTAGATTCCAATGCCATAGAAGCCATCAGTTTGTTGACCTTCCTCTATGGCATTGGAATATACTCATATAGGAATGAACTTGAACTGATGGGTGTTGTAGTCGATTTTAGCGAAGGATCGTCCTTTGTAGCATCTGGACTTCAGTTGCCAGCAGAGCCAGGAGATGTTACGGCGGAAACTGCTCTCATGTTACTTCTCCTCCTCCACCATGGCTCTGGACCCATCTGCTCCTCCTTTCTTCCCTTCTTCTCATTCGACTATCTCGGCCTCCTATTCGGCCTACTATTCCGATATGTGTTTGATACGGTCTACCTAACCTATATACTGATACTAATCTGATACTCTCTGATATTAAGTACATCCGGCTTACTAGCTAGCGGATCCACTAGTTACATGATTATATACTAATTATGTTAGATTGTGATACTAAGTAGCCTCGTCGTAGGCCTAGCGTGTTATCCACAAGTTTAGTTTTTCTTACGATATGAGTATCGGTATCGGGCTATTAATTCTTATGTTTAGTTTGTCTTACGATACAGATATTCACATCAAATCGAGCATGAATCGTTACTTTGTTGATCGTACATGGATGTACAAACGACAACACGAGAGCAGAATTGGTGTGAGTGACGATTTTCAGGCAGGTGTGGAAGTATTTCTTTAGTATGCCATGAGCAAAACTCAGTACATAGACGATAACAAAATCAAGTGTCCATGTGTTAATTGTCACAATAGACGTTTCGAAGAAGTGATGACTGTGAGAGATCATTTGACCCGTAAGGGTTTCGTACGTGATTACGGCCTGTGGTCATCGCAAGGTGAATTATATTCAGAAAAACAGGCTGCAGAAGCTGGTACTTATGCTTTTGATGATAATGCTGTAACGGATGTCCTCGAAGACGACGGATGCTCTGTGGATTATGGAGACATGCAGAACCTTGCACGAGATATGGTGTATGCTGCGACAGGGCCTAATTTTGATCCGGAGGATCCTAATCCCGAGGCAAAGGAGTTCTATGATATGTTTAAGGACGCAGATACTCCTCTATATCCTGGTTGTGAGACTCATTCCGCACTGTCAGTGAAGATGCGGTTGTTGAACATAAAGTCTGATTTTAACTTGCCACAAGCTTGCTATGATCGGATCACACAATTAACTAATGAGGTGTTACCGAAGGAATCAAAAGAGCTCCCAAGAAACTTCTACAAGTCAAAGATGATGGTCCGACAACTGGGACTGGGGTACGAGAAGATAGATTGCTGTCGCAACGGATGCATGTTGTATTACAAAGAGAATTGCGTATTAGAAAGTTGTTGGTTCTGTAATGCGGATCGTTACAAGACAGTACAGGGAAAAGGAAAGTCAACTAGAAAATGACGTCCTTACAAGTATATACATTACTTGTCGATCACGAAGCGCTTACAGAGGATGTATATGTCTCTGAATACAGCAGAACACATGACGTGGCACAGTGAAGATCGCATAAAGGACGAAGGAGAATTGTCACATCCTTCGGATGGGGAGGCGTGGAAATATTTTGATTTGTGTCATCCAGATTTTGCTGCAGAGCCTAGAAATGTACGCCTGGCGCTATGTTCTGATGGCGATATAAATCATCGCAGGAGGTATAGAGGGTCCGACACGTTTGCGATAGCAAGTCAGGCTGTTCAAGTCTACTATACAAGCTACCCAAGGCGTCGTAGAGATCGCTTTGACTGGTGGACAGTATGCAAGATTAAATCTAGAAATACATTCAACGTTGGAGACCCAGCATACCAAGAGGACCAGATCGAAAAGCCCCAATACTTGGGACAACAGTCTTGTGACATGGATGTTGAATTAGAGGTTGATATACCTCTTGCTGATGAAAATAGAGGGGAGGAAGAGGTTGATATACAAGACTTTGATGTCAACCAGGGGAGAAAGAGGCATCTTGTCCCAAGTATTGAGACTGAAGAAGAAGAAGAAGAAGAAGAAGAACTTTATGAGGATGAGGATGAGGATACAGATGAATTCGACGATGAGGATGATGATGATGATGAGGCCGAGGCCGAGGAAGAGGACGATGACGATGATTAAATATCGCTATATTTCAGTTGTATCTTGAAGCACCCAATATCTAGTCTCGAATCCTAAATTACCCTATTACATTTGGATTTACAATTACAAGTCTAGTGGAACACAAGATGCCCTTTCATCAAAAGTTACAAGAATTGTACTTTGTTGTATTGGTGCATGATTTTATCAGATTTTGTGTATCTAGCTTTTATTCGTACTTCACTTCTGATTGTAATATTTATTTCAGTTTGGGATATTTGCGTATTATTGTATGAGTTTCTTTTTGCAAATGGCACTCCTAGGCCTACTCGTCTGGGCGGCACTCATCGCCCTGCTGCTGGTATGGATATGTTTAGTTTTATATTCATTTATAAATCTATGTTGTCGGTATTTTGTTTATGTGTTCTATTTACAGGGCATGGTTGCGAGCACCCGTACTGGTGGTGCTGGCCGTGGTCGTGGCGGTGGCGGCGGCGGCGGCGGTGGTGGTGGTGGTCGTGGGCGTGGGCGTGGGCATGGTGGTAGCGGTCGTGGTCGCCAGCCGCATTCCCCGGATGTGACCTCCGATCCCGACTTGGAGAGCCCGGACACAGGCTCTTTCCGCCGTCATTCTTCCTCGGTGCCACCGACATCGTCGTCGAGGCCTGTGACTCCATCCGCTAGCGGATCCATTCCGCCACCGGATGTACCAGCGGATGCAGCACCAGATGCAGCAGGGGGCCCAGCAGTTACTGAAGGGTGGGCCTCGGAGTACCCCGGGATTCAGTTTCATCCTGTTACCGGGGAGTACATGCGCGGACCCGCGGATCCCCCGACGCCACCAGAGAGGCTGGTGGGCGAGTTTCGACGAGAGCTATGGCCCGCTGGTGAATCGTAAGTAAATTTAAGTTAATTTATTAAATTTGTTTCATTTATTCAAGTTAATAATCCAGTCGTTGCTTCTTTATAGGTTTTTTCTGTGGGATGCTGCCCGGATTCTAGGGCGCATTATCCGGGATAACTACCATGGCCCCTACATCAATTTTTCTGAGGTGCCTCACGACATGAAGTACATCTGGCTCGACGAGATGAGGGTATAAATCCGTCGGTGAATTATTAATTATTCTTTAAATCATTAAATTTTTTATTACGTGATATTTGAATTTGTATGTCAGAGGACGTTCTGGTGGCCCCCCCATCGCGAGGAGGCGATCCGCAGGACCTACAAAGTCGTCGCCGGGAAGAAGATACGGGATGCAGTGTACGACCTTCGTACGGCGCATACGAGGAAGGACTGGATCCGGGCAGAGTACTATGAGCAGATGTTGGAGAAGATGGATACTCCGCAGTTCAAGCTAAAATCGGAGAAAGCTAAGGCTAATCGACAGGCCGCGGGTCTGCATACGGGGGGATCAAGGCCCCACGCATCGACGCGTGCAGATTTGGTGAGATAGCGCAAATTCAAATTCATTCTATTATTTAATTTCGTACTGTTAATATACGAAGTTAATTAAATTCTACGTATGCAGGCCCAACGGGCGGTGAAGCAGGGGAAAGAGGCGGAGACGGTCACCGCTCACGATGTATTCGTGCATACGCACAAGAGGCAGAAGGACAAGAGCTTCGTCGACGCGAGGGCCGAGGAGACTGATGTAAGTACTTACGTTTATGAGATTTATGTTAGAAATATAATTATTGTTAAGTTAATTAGATAAACTTAGGATTCAGACTATAACTTAGGGAAACATAGGATTTAGATTATAACTTAGGAAAACTTATAGTATAAACACATTCATTGGATAGGCTGCGTATCGTGAGGCACTTAGTCGGCTTGAGATCGAGCCCCCTTCCGAGAATGTCGGCGAAACGATGCCCACCCAGACGTACTCTTCTATGGCCGCTCGCTACGACGACGTATTCGTAGAATCCGTCGGCGGCGTTAGGAAAGGGCGCGTCTACGGCTTAGGTTCCATGGCGCCCTCGTTGCAGCCGTCCCCGAGATATCCACCGCCTTCGCCTCCCCCAGCGCCCCCGGTTGACGATGTGAGGGCGCAGCTTGCGACTCTGACCTCCGCGGTGTCAGATTTGCGGGCGATAGTGTTGGGGCGCTATCCGTCTGCTTCCGGTCCATCTGCTCCCGGTCCGTCTGCTGGTGCTCCCGGTCCGTCTGCTGGTGCTCCCGGTTCATCTGGTGGTGCTCCCGGTCCGTCTACTGCTGCTGTCGGTGCTTCGGATCGACCTGGTCCTTCTTCCCCCGGACGGCTTTCGTTTAACCGCTCTGCGGACGCCCGCATCGTATCGGATAACACCATCTTGACGCTCCTTGACATGTTATCGCCAGAGCAGCTACGCGTGCTTCCAGACCATGTCTTGTCCCAAGTGCCGGCACACACGGTGGAGGAGTACATACGCAAAGCGGATGCGACGGCACGAGCACGAGACGATCCGACGGACGGGGTTTGATTTTGTTTATGTTGTTGGTTTTGTAGACATTTGGATACATTGTATGTTCGGATATTTTTTTATGTTTGGATAATTTAATGTTGGATATTGGATATATTGTGTTGGTAATATTTTGTTGGATATTGGATACGTTGGATATTGGTGTCTGATATGGATATTTTGTATATGGATATATGGTGTTGGATATTGGATACGTTGGATATTCGTGTTGGATATGGATATATGGTGTTGTATATGGATATTTTGCATGTTTGATATTGTGTTGGATGTGTTGTATAAACAGGAAAGAGTCTGTTTGCAGTATTTTTTTTTCAAAAATTAGAAGTTAGCGACGGACTGGCGACCACTCAGCGACGGATAGTCCGTCGCTAACTGGAGAAACTGAGGTTAGCGACGGAGTGGCGACGTAAAAACCGTCGCTACCTGGAGCATTTCAATAAAGCGACGGATTGGCGATGGACGATCCGTCGACCTGGTGCTGTTTGATGTCCATAAATTTTAGCTTTCGCGACGGATTGGCGACTAACTTACGGCGGACTGGCGACAAAGTCCCGACGGACTATCCCTCGCTAACTGTAGGAATTTAATGTATCGACGGATTGGCAACGTAATATCCGTCGCTACCTGGAGAATTTTACATTGAGCGACGGTTTAGCGACGGAATGTCCGTCGACCTGGTTCTGTTT
The DNA here is from genome assembly GCA_029216955.1 of Iris pallida. Classification (NCBI taxonomy): domain Eukaryota; kingdom Viridiplantae; phylum Streptophyta; class Magnoliopsida; order Asparagales; family Iridaceae; genus Iris; species Iris pallida. The sequence goes on from JANAVB010020000.1 coordinate 3,394,870, forward strand.
GATGTCCATAAATTTTGTAGTTAGCGACGGATGTTTTGTCGCTAATACGACGCTAATCCGTCGTACACCTCGGCGGATTAGCGACGGCATAACGACGACCTGCCGTATGGGAAAATCTCTGATACGCTTTTACCGACAAATTTACGACGGATTAGCGACGGATATTGCGTATCAGAAAATCACTGATACGGTTTTGCCGACTCTTTAGCGACGGAGTTTTCCGTCGCTAACCCTATATCCTGATACATGTTTTGACGAAAGCTAGTCGGTAATCCGTCGCTATATATATTTAAATGCGCCGACGGTATTCCGTCGCTAAGTCGTCGCTGAGCGACGGAGTAGCGACGGATATGTTTTAGCGACGAGGTTATTCCCGACGACTGTTTTACCAAAATATTCGTCGGTAATCCGTCGGTATTTATTTTTGGCAACGGACTACCGACGGATAAGGCCGTCGGTAAATCCATGTATTTTGGTAGTGTCCACAATTTCTCCTTGCTTGACACCCTTAGCATGACTAATCATCCATTCATATTTTCTTGTGAATTCGGACCATGCTGCATCGACCATGGCTATTGGACAGGACATGGCTTGCTCGATCATCGCACCACTCCAGGAGACACGCCAGACAAGACACCTTGCCTTACTGTTTAAATTTTCTGCTCAATATCATGCATGTTTTAGTTGTTTCTTTTTAAATTATATGTAGATACAAATTACTATATTTTATCAAATTGACTTAGAGTTAAGGGACCACCGTATGTGCATCTCATAAACTGTCACGATGTGCCACGGATTGTGTGTGAGTGGTGAGTCGTATATAGCTTCGGACTTGCGTACCGACCATACATCGGTGCGTACAGGCCGTGCGTTAGGATATAACTGTCAATAGATTGTGTAGAAGACTTGACGGTTATTAAGGATTAAACAGTGTCGTGGAGACGACGCATGTATAGTATCATTGGGGGGAGGGGATAGTTATTAGCGTAGGGGCTACATTTTATTTTTACACACATTCTGGGCCGAGGGTGACTCTCATGAGCACTACCTTCTGCCCAGGCCGATAGCGTCTCGGATGAGCGCTACTTGCTGGCCACTTTCTATTACTTGCTTGCGTGAATCCGTTACAGCCCCTGCGTAGAACGTTGTCCTCAAAATGCATGTCACATAGAATGGTTAGAAACCTTTACTCATGCATACTTTTCTGTTGAGCTTATTTATTCAGTTTATTGGCATGATATTATATGTCTTGTTACGTCCCTCTGAGGACCTGGTTTTTCTACAGGTGTGTGTTTTCGTAATTTCTTGCAGGTGCTCTAGCTAAGGCCATGACTTGCGCTCTATTCTGTCTTGATGATTACTCTTGGATTCGTCACTTGCTCTCGCTTGCTAAATTCTTTCCTTGTATATTTTTCTATATTTAAATTGGTTGGTAGTGGACTTTGTCTCCGCCCAACTACTGTGTACATGACAAATTCAAAATTGCCTTATATCATTATTTATCTTTGTGGATGAGATTTAGTTGTCTTGGATTACTACATTTACAGCTTATGTATACATACGAGGTCCATGTATTTCGTATGTATACAGCTGGCATGTTTACATACTTGGTCCTACGTATTTTGGAACTGGAGCGTTACATCACTCCTTCAAGACAAATTTTATCCTCGGTAGTGGTGAATGTTGCAGCTGGACTCACCATGCCATCTCCTACACCTGTTTCTGAAACTAGGCATGAAACTCTTAGTCCAGAATAGAGGAAGGAGACCGAGCAGAGGGAGGAGGTTGAACAAAGAGATGAGGCCGTAGAGCCCAGAGAAGATATTGTAGAGACGGAGCACGAAGCTTTGTGATCTCCTTCACCGGCGGTAGAAACTGCTCAGCTTCCTGTCACACCAGAAACAATCCGCGAAGAGGAAGATCGTCTAATGATTGAAGCATTAAATAATTGCGACTTCGGTTTGCAATATTATGTTGATCAGGCCGCTACAACTGCCAGCGGGGAGGTACCTGAAGAACATGAAAGCGATGAGAGTACATCATCAGAGGATATTGATGATACACAGAATCCTGAAGGGGATGATAAAGTGCATATATCTTCCGAAACTGCTGACGACACACTCGATCCTGAAAAGGATATTGAGGTGAATGTGTCTCCCGATAAGTTTACGGATGAGGAAGTAGCCCTAGAGGAAACTCCTACTGTTGATCCCAAAGGTATAGAATGAAATTAGCAGTCTTCTTTTAATAGATTAATAGCTGACATCTCTATTCTTATCCATACAGAACTCGAATCTTCCCCAGCTCCTCCAGTGTGCACGGATATAGTGCTTGCAACGACGATAGCTAGTAGCAGTCGTCATTTGTCATGTGGCTCCGAGGCAGGCAGTAGTGTAGCTTCCCTTCCTGAAATTCTTAAAAAATTTTATTATTATTTATTTATTTAAATGGTGACTTTAAAATTTAGAAATGATTATTTTAGTTAATTATTACGGTAGGTGATTTTAGCCATGACTGAGTTTTGGAGTACAAGACGACTATAAATCATGGCACGGGTAGTGCAGCAGCGTGCCTTGACTAGTGTATTAGCCATGCCAAGGGAGACCCAGCCATAAGTGTGTCCTAACTAAGAAAACCAGGTCAAGTTACGACTTAACGCTTACCGAAGATTATTTATCTATTAATTACATTATTGAGGTTAGGGAAAACTGATTATACCATTTTAGTCCGGACTGGACTCGTACAGAGCCCAAGTCCATGTAGGTCATACGACATGTCCAATGACGTCCGTATTGATATAATTTGGTACGAGCGTGTTATATTCCGTATTGTGATTTAATGAATATTTTCTAGTATTCGTATTAAATATTATAAATACCAGTATTAGTTGATATTCAATGGAAATTATATAAGTGGGTCCTTGTACGTTTTGGGACTACTAGAGGACTGCACAAATGATATAGGTATGCCTATTATTGGCATACTAAATTTCGTTATTATTCTTATTATTATTTTATGGGGATTGTTATTTCATATTATTATTTTATTGGTTATATTATTTTATTGTCGAATAAATATATATGTACAAAATATGTGTATATGTGCATTTCATATAAAATATAAATATATATATATTGCACAAATGCGTATGTGTGTATATATATACGTGTGTATGTGTATAAAGCTATATGTTGTACAGATGTGTAAATATATAAGTATATATATATGTATAGATGTAAATAGGCAATTTTGTATAGTATATATATATATATATATATATATATATATATATATATATATATATATATATATATATATATATATATATATAGGTGTGGATGTGTGTATATATATATATAATGTATATATATGTAGGTGTATACACATAAATATATAGAGGTATACCTGTGTATACATATGGATATATATATATATATATATATATATATATATATATATATATATATATATATATATATATATATATATATATATATATATATATATATATATATATATATATATATAAACATGTATACATACATATATATGTATGGGGTTATTATATGTATGGGGTTATTATTAATAAAGAAAAAGGAAAAGGGAGAATGAATAAGGGGCAGTAGCAGCCCGGGCCAGGAGCCGACCAGCCCCACAGAACCGAGCGCCATTTTTCCCAACCCAACCAAATGGGTCTAGCCCAGCTGGGCAGCCCAAACCACATCCGAAGCTCCTCCAACTCAGGCCCTTAGCAAACGAAGCCAATGCCGAGCCATTCAGCGTTCACAGCCGAGTATTTAACACCCCGAACTCTCTGTTCGGTTCAGAAAACCGAACACACAAACCCTACACACCGAAACCCTAACCCCTCACACGCGCCGCGCCACCACCCACCAGCCAGGGCGGTCACCCTGGACCGCCGCGCATCGTCGCCGCGCGTCGGAGGCCGACCACGGCCGGTGCGCACGGTTTAAAACAGAGGAGTAGCAGCAGTAACAGCCGCTGCCGACCCAACTTCGAGCCGTCGTATCTTCCGCCTCGATCGTTCGTTTCACGAACGAATTGCTCAGGTAAACACCCAACCTAACCTACTTCATAACCCGTCAATTAGTTTGAGTATATCTGTAATCGAGTCGACGAGAAATCGAACCAAAATCGACAAAAAAAATCCTGTCCCGAAACAGGGCCAAGAACAGTTCAAATAACCAACTTGGCGTCGATTTTCCTGCCAAACCATCACCAGTTTAGAAATTGTGTTTAAAGAGAATTAAAGATGACATATAGGAGATCACAACCTACTTTCTAGATTGGAATTTTGTTAATTATTCACAGAGAAATCACTTCCTAAAAATTAAGAAAAACCTGTTTTGAAAACATTGAAAATCGCTCCACACGACGTGCGTCACACCAATCGGGACGACGTGGTCGCGAACCGAAGGCATCAAAAGCTGCGTAACGGTTTCGTGGTCATGTGGGCTTTGACGGAATTCAAATAGGTCGCGTGTGCGCGACGAATTCGACGCGTATCCGTCGAAATCGCCCCGTATCCGTCCAATGCAAATTCAGTCATAACTTTGTGCACGCTCGTCAGATCGAGACAAAACTTGTGCCAACAGAACCGTATCGTTTTTCTGGTCCTGTATGCCAAGTTTGGTCCGATTCTGAGATCGTTGATAAAATCATCGTTTTGCGGGCCCACGGTCCCACTCAACGGGCGATTTTGTGCACGGCCCGCCGGAATCCAACTTTGGACATACGGTTGGGTTCGTATCGGAAAACTGGATCCGTAGACATATAGTTTGACGACTTTAGAGACCGTTGACTCTGGCACGTTTTTCGGTGCAAAGCAGGTCCAACGGCGGACATCGTTTTGGCCCGAAATTACCGTTTTACCCCTGTGTCCAGAATTAAATTTATGGACATGCAATCCTAGCCAATTGGACTATTCTGAGATCATTGGTATTGTTTATTTCAGCTTCCGGGGACTGTTGTACGGATTTTGACTATAGTGGCACCTTGAGTAGTTCAGATTGTCGGTTTCACCAGCAAAGGACCACAGGCGAGTACAGTTTATTGTTTGCATTTCGATATTGATCTTTACTATATTTCATTGATTAGTCATTGGTTATGTGAATATTTTCTATTATAAATTATTGAGTCGGGAATGAGAAGTACCAAGGATGTGTGATCTGACCTTAGACCGTGTAGACCATGTAGACCATGTTGCATTTATTTCTTGTAGACCGTGTAGACAGTGTTTATTTATTTCTTGTAGACAGTGCTTTATTTACTGCATTTAAACTGTGTAGTTAGTGATTATTATTCTGTAGACAGTGTTTCTTTATTGCTATATTTTCTGTAGACCGTGTAACTGTAGACCGTGTAACTTTAGACCGTGTAGACCGTGTCGCATAATTGTCCCGAGACCGATCACATATCAAAGGTACTTCTAACGGTGGAAAAGTATATTGGTCTATTTATTACTATTGATTTTTCTTACGGCTTTACTGTTTATTTTCAAACTCATGATTGATGTCTAACCTTTGTTTATAGTCATTTTCTTTATTTGAAATTGCATTCAGTGAATTGTGCTCGTTCCATTCCTGACTGGAAACCAACATTTTCAGGTTAGCCGTGGATTCACTTAGCTTGGAAAGTGACGGGAATACTTGCAGACAAAAGCCTAGTGACTAGCTAGATAGATGAGTTGTAGTCATTCCATATTTGTACAAGTGTATATCTTTCTACAAATGTAAAACTTGTGAGCTTTGTAAATTAAATTAATTATGGGAATGAGCATTATTTGTGATTTGATCTTCATGGCCGTGACAGCGTTCTACTGCCGACACTGCGGCGTAGGCTGGCTTGGACACGTCTCGTATCCGTTTAAAAAAAACGGGTGCGGGTCGTGACAAGTTTTTGTGGTGGCCCATGCACGTCAGTCTTCGCAAATCACGCGAACTCGTGATAGTGCTTAAGTCAGTTGTACTATTGCGAGCCTGTAACTAGAACATGCTCATTCACGAACAAGAATTAATTTAATTTAAAGGAATGACTAGGACTAGGAGTCCCTTATACAAATTTACCGATGGGTAGTCCAGGCCATGCAATTTAGGATGAGGGTCATTAATTTTGATACCGTGTCAGGTCCCCATAGTTACACTATTACCTCTTGATAGGACGATATGATCCAATGTGGATAGATTATTCACTTGGTGAGGCAGAGTTTCCTAGAGTAATGATCTAACCTTGATGAATTATTCAATTCATTCTCTTTGCCTCTTAGATATCCTCCCCATATCCTAGCCGAATTATCTATATAATTGCTAGTTGCCCTAAGAATCATTATTTTACAAAGTTCTGATTTTGTTATCCATATACGGACCTCGAGTTAGTTTCGATTCAAGTTTGTTCCTCAGAGGCTTGAATACACATGGAAGAGTTAGAATGTTTGTATTTCTTTTGTCCTCAGTATTTCTCCTTGTTCAATCTTTTATCTTAAGGGTTGTGACTGATAGGACAAATGCTTACACTTTATTTCATAGGCAACTTGTTTGAATCTCTAGGAGCTCATAGATTTTTTTTACAGATGTAGTTAAAGGAATGTTAGTTAACTCATAATGGCAGTACAGCAGCGCACTGTCGCCATTTATTTAAATTTGGGAGACTATGTGTTCACTGCCGCCAGCAGCGCACTGGCAAGGCACGATCCTTAGAGTTGGAATAGTTTAAGAGAATATGGGTTATAGAATATTGCTAAACTATAGCTAGTAATCCTCTTTGACCGTAGTCATCCTTGTGTCCATATAAGGTAGAGTATCGGATATCATATCACCCTGAAATCACGAATCCAAGAGTTTACCACAGTCCGAGTATACGGGCGAGGCATAACTCTCGGTGAAATGACTTCAGACATAATCACAAGTTTAAGATACTATGGAGGATAGGACAATGCCATATATGTTCCGTAAGACCCAAAGCCAATACTAGTGGAAGTTCTGCAGGATGGATAGCATGTCTTCCGACCCAGTATTCCGTGGTCCTTGTGATCTATTGACGAAGTAATTGACTGACACTAATAGGTTACCTGGAATATAGACGTCGGAAGTCCATAACCCATTAGTTGACCAAAGTCTTATGAATAAGAAGACAGTAGGATGACTGTATAAGTAGGAATACCGGGTAAGGCTTGATTCCCTTTAAACTCGAACTACTTGTGTCTCTTTTCAAAAATCTTTCGTACTAAAATCTTGACTATCTTGACCAACGCTGCTATTACAGCCTAGTTTTTGCGAGCTTACTCTGTTCTCGAGCTTGATTTGGGACATGTGTTTAGCGGGGACGACTGCTAACATATTGTCTAATCAGAATCAGTATATTATGGTCTGATCAACCATGATGCATTTGGTTCGCACTTTATTTAATTACCCTACGTGGATTGAGATATAGATGTCTCTAGGGTCTCATCCACGACTGTATTGACAATTCCACTTGAATTACACATTCGCCTTTGAATCACGTAATTGTATTCAGTGACATCTCTCTTGAACTCTTTATTGTTTTTGCCTTTCACTGATTGGAAAGACAAAAACTCGCAATTGGTAGATAGATAGAGAGTGTCCCCATGGCTATGATAGTTGTATATACAAGTGCAGCTACCATCTGCCAGCCCTATGACTGGAACCTTGTCTTAAGTTATCCGTCCTCTCTGCGACCCTAAACCTACTATCATGATCTTATGGTCATTGGAGTCCGAGAATGATTAGGATCCTTCCCCTTGACCAAATGCCAACCTAGGAGACTACCTAATCTCCAAGGACCAAATGTTGTGAGCCTCTAATCATTTGTTTTGAAGCTTGCTTCAACTAGAAGCTTTGCGATAATAGTCTGGCAGGTTTGACCCCAATAGAAATTCATGACTCAGTTTTTAGAAACCTTTCCATATGATGTGCCTTAAAGCTGGTTACTCCGTCGATAATTCTTGTATACTGTCGATGTGTACGTTCCTCTATTTTATCGACCGTGTGTCTTTGTACACACTCATTTTTATTTATTGAAGAACGATCCTAGACTTGACTTATATCTACCGTATCCCGATACGCCGTGCCTTATTTCCTATTAACAAAGGGTCGAGGTACAGTATCCGGACTTTGGGAACCCTCTAACCTCAAAATTCCTAAGACCATGTCCTATTTTTAAGGTGGGTAGACCGTAAGCCTTCTAAAATTTTAGAGTATAAGAGGATTACCGATTGATTAGAATAAATCCCATTAGGATGATAATTAGTGCCCCGTAGACTCCCATTTTTCTATTTAGATCATTTTGTGTCCCCAGCCGTGTCGTTAATATTGGGAGCACGAGGCCAGTTGTTACCTTTCAACAAATTTCACATGCAAGATCTAGACGAGTCCACCTTCACCTAGGTATACCATGTTCCACTCAAATTCGTCTCCTTGTACTCTATTTTTATGGTACGACTTTCAGGACAAAAAGGACTAGCTATAACCCTTACCGTAATACTGGTGTACTTCCCGATTTCTAATAGAGCCTCAACCTCGACTCAATTCCCTCGATCCAATATATGGTTGTGATCTACTCGAAGTCCACTATGCACATGTCACTAGTGTGCTACCCAATTGAGGCCTCATGTGCTACTTAAACTCAAAAGTCACTAAGGGCACATTTTAGACTCTAGGAACTTAGCTAACCAACCTGACGGGCAACTAGCTCAACCACTTGAGTTAAAACCTATTCTAGGTTATCCTAACCTAGTCGACATAGTTTATCTTGGAATCTTGTTCAGTCCATATAGATCGAGATTCAAGGTTCATCCAACCAGCAAGTGAGATCCAAATAGGAAACCCATTAAGGCCCAGTAAAACCCCTCCAAGACAAACCCCGTAGTTGGTCTATAAAACCGAACCAATTGAAATAGGTCCTTACACCTATTATGTAGTCTCCACCTCTTAGAACGTGAAGCCGTTGGTAACCTTGTTCCATTTACATGGAGGTCGAGATACGATCTTGTATTGGACTTATATCCCTTGTTCGTAAGTTTAAATAACCACGGATAAGATCACAATCTTGATTTCTCAATTATCGTTCTATTATGGAACCTTGTCTAGAACTTCGAGAACGAAATTTTCGTGTTATATGGATTGCAAGACCCTCTAAGAAACGAAGGGTCATTAGTATTAGCAAGTGACTGGACCGGAGTAGCCTAATCTAGCAAAATAGGGTAATGGCTCATAAACTTCCCTTCTGTCTTTATCGTTGGATACTCTCTACCGCTCTGGAAATTTTTTTTTATTTGTATTTTTCCTTACCTTCCTGTCCTTACCATTGTAGGGTGACGAAGAGTCACGCTTATTAGAATTTAGTAATATTTCTTAGCTACTTGTGAAATTGTTGCTTGTTAAATTTTGGGTTGTTTGATAGATGGAGAAGGATTATAGAGGCCATAAGCAGTAGATATCTATTTGTAGAAATTTTAGCAAGTAGTTGGATGATTATAAAGTTTTAGTGACAAAGAGTTGAGGGAGTAGTGTGACCAAAGGTGGTTGGAAGTCCTCGGAGGTTCGCAGTTACAAAATGGTTAGGAGAATGATATAAACGGTTTTGAGTAATTAAAACTCGAGGAGATTAAAGTAATGGTAGATTTCCTTTTTGAATTCAAAGAATAGTTACAAATTAGAATTTCGAGGACAAAATTATTTTTAAGGTGGGTAGATTTGTAGCTCCCCTTCCCGAAATTCTTAAAAAAATTTATTATTATTTATTTATTTAAATGGTGACTTTAAAATTTAGAAATGATTATTTTAGTTAATTATTACGGTAGGTGATTTTAGCCATGACTGAGTTTTGGAGTACAAGACGACTATAAATCATGGCACGGGTAGTGCAGCAGCGTGCCTTGACTAGTGTATTAGCCATGCCAAGGGAGACCCAGCCATAAGTGTGTCCTAACTAAGAAAACCAGGTCAAGTTGCGACTTAACGCTTACCGAAGATTATTTATCTATTAATTACATTATTGAGGTTAGGGAAAACTGATTATACCATTTTAGTCCGGACTGGACTCGTACTGAGCCCAAGTCCATGTAGGTCATACGACATGTCCAATGACGTCCGTATTGATATAATTTGGTACGAGCGTGTTATATTCCGTATTGTGATTTAATGAATATTTTCTAGTATTCGTATTAAATATTATAAATACCAGTATTAGTTGATATTCAATGGAAATTATATAAGTGGGTCCTTGTACGTTTTGGGACTACTAGAGGACTGCACAAATGATATAGGTATGCCTATTATTGGCATACTAAATTTCGTTATTATTCTTATTATTATTTTATGGGGATTGTTATTTCATATTATTATTTTATTGGTTATATTATTTTATTGTCGAATAAATATATATGTATAAAATATGTGTATATGTGCATTTCATATAAAATATAAATACATATATTGTACAAATGCGTATGTGTGTATATATATACGTGTGTATGTGTATAAAGCTATATGTTGTACAGATGTGTAAATATACAAGTATATATATATATGTATAGATGTAAATAGGCAATTTTGTATATATATATATATATATATATATATATATATATATATATATATATATATATATATATATATATATATATATATATATATATATATATATATATATAGGTGTGGATGTGTGTATATATATATAATGTATATATATGTAGGTGTATACACATAAATATATAGAGGTATACCTGTGTATACATATGGATATATATATATATATATATATATATAAAATATATATATATATATATATATATATATATATATATATATATATATATATATATAAACATGTATACATACATATATATGTATGGGGTTATTATATGTATGGGGTTATTATTAATAAAGAAAAAGGAAAAGGGAGAATGAATAAGGGGCAGTAGCAGCCCGGGCCAGGAGCCGACCAGCCCCACAGAACCGAGCGCCATTTTTCCCAACCCAACCAAATGGGTCTAGCCCAGCTGGGCAGCCCAAACCACATCCGAAGCTCCCCCAACTCAGGCCCTTAGCAAACGAAGCCAATGCCGAGCCATTCAGCGTTCACAGCCGAGTATTTAACACCCCGAACTCTCTGTTCGGTTCAGAAAACCGAACACACAAACCCTACACACCGAAACCCTAACCCCTCACATGCGTCGCGCCACCACCCACCAGCCAGGGCAGTCACCCTGGACCGCCGCGTGCCGTCGCCGCGCGTCGGAGGCCGACCACGGCCGGTGCGCACGGTTTAAAACAGAGGAGTAGCAGCAGTAACAGCCGCTGCCGACCCAACTTCGAGCCGTCGTATCTTCCGCCTCGATCGTTCGTTTCACGAACGAATTGCTCAGGTAAATACCCAACCTAACCTACTTCATAACCCATAAATTAGTTTAAGTATCTGTAATCGAGTCGACGGGAAATCGAACCAAAATCGACAAAAAAAATCCTGTCCCGAAACAGGGCCAAGAACAGTTCAAATAACCAACTTGGCGTCGATTTTCCTGCCAAACCATCACCAGTTTAGAAATTGTGTTTAAAGAGAATTAAAGATGACATATAGGAGATCACAACCTACTTTCTAGATTGGAATTTTGTTAATTATTCACAGAGAAATCACTTCCTAAAAATTAAGAAAAACCTGTTTTAAAAACATTGAAAATCGCTCCACACGACGTGCGTCACGCCAATCGGGACGACGTGGTCGCGAACCGAAGGCATCGAAAGCTGCGTAACGGTTTTGTGGTCGTGTGGGCTTTGACGGAATTCAAATGGGTCGCGTGTGCGCGACGAATTCGACGCGTATCCGTCAAAATCGCCCCGTATCCGTCTAATGCAAATTCAGTCATAACTTTGTTCACGCTCGTCAGATCGAGACGAAACTTGCGCCAGCAGAACCGTATCGTTTTTCTGGTCCTGTATGCCAAGTTTGGTCCGATTCTGAGACCGTTGATAAAATCATCGTTTTGCGGGCCCACGGTCCCACTCAACGGGCGATTTTGTGCACGGCCCGCCGGAATCCAACTTTGGACATACGGTTGGGTTCGTATCGGAAAACTGGATCCGTAGACATATAGTTTGACGACTTTAGAGACCGTTGACTCTGGCACGTTTTTCGGTGCAAAGCGGGTCCAACGGCGGACATCGTTTTGGCCCGAAATTACCGTTTTGCCCCTGTGTCCAGAATTGGATTTAAGGACATGCAATCCTAGCTAATTGGACTATTCTGAGATCATTGGTATTGTTTATTTCAGCTTCCGGGGACTGTTGTACGGGTTTTGACTATAGTGGCACCTTGAGTAGTTCAGATTGTCGGTTTCACCAGCAAAGGACCACAGGCGAGTACAGTTTATTGTTTGCATTTCGATATTGATCTTTACTATATTTCATTGATTAGTCATTGGTTATGTGAATATTTTCTATTATAAATTGTTGAGTCGGGAATGAGAAGTACCAAGGATGTGTGATCTGACCTTAGACCGTGTAGACCGTGTAGACCGTGTTGCATTTATTTCTTGTAGACCGTGTAGACAGTGTTTATTTATTTCTTGTAGACAGTGTAGATAGTGCTTTATTTACTGCATTTAAACTGTGTAGTTAGTGATTATTATTCTGTAGACAGTGTTTCTTTATTGCTATATTTTCTGTAGACCGTGTAACTGTAGACCGTGTAACTGTAGACCGTGTAACTGTAGACCGTGTAACTTTAGACCGTGTAGACCGTGTCGCATAATTGTCCCGAGACCGATCACATATCAAAGGTACTTCTAACGGTGGAAAAGTATATTGGTCTATTTATTACTATTGATTTTTCTTACGGCTTTACTGTTTATTTTCAAACTCATGATTGATGTCTAACCTTTGTTTATAGTCATTTTCTTTATTTGAAATTGCATTCAGTGAATTGTGCTCGTTCCATTCCTGACTGGAAACCAACATTTTCAGGTTAGCCGTGGATTCACTTAGCTTGGGAAGTGACGGGAATACTTGCAGACAAAAGCCTAGTGACTAGCTAGATAGATGAGTTGTAGTCATTCCATATTTGTACAAGTGTATATCTTTCTACAAATGTAAAACTTGTGAGCTTTGTAAATTAAATTAATTATAGGAATGAGCATTATTTGTGATTTGATCTTCATGGCCGTGACAGCGTTCTACCGCCGACACTGCGGCGTAGGCTGGCTTGGACACGTCTCGTATCCGTTTAAAAAAAAACGGGTGCGGGTCGTGACAAGTAGCCAGGCAGTAATGTCTGAGGCTACTTCTGCTAGGTTGGAATTTGTTCCAACAGATGACAGAATTGTTGCTGGACCAAGCCATGGTAAGATTGCTTTCACTTCTGATCTTCTTTGACAGTTGCCAATGGCAGGCAAAATGACAATATTTAATTTTACAGAAGAGCAACCGGGAGGAGCAACTAGCTCTACTTTAGCTCCCTTATTTAAAGAGCCCTCCGTCCAAGTGCAAGAGGCTGAACATCCTGCCGCTTCATCGTCAACAGGAGTAGCTGCTACTCCTGGTGCTCTGGCTACCAATCAATTTGTCATAAACTCATTTACCAAGTTTTTCTTTGATTCGTTGGGACCTCTAATAGACCGTGTCATGGAGAAGGAAGAGGCTAATTTCTTCACAGTTAGAGGTCCAACCTCTTACTTGGTTAATGCCATCCGCGATCAAGGTGATAAAGCTCAGGCTACTTTTTTTGATCACATATTAGATGAGCTGGAGACCTCAGTTAAGAGCTACAAAGATCTAAATAAGGGAGAGGTAGAGCCTTTGGTGCAAGCCGAATTTGAACGGATATCACAAGAGGCTGCAATTGAGAAAGTTAATTTCCAAATTCTCTTGGATACTTTCACTGCCAAGTCCGCTGAATACAATTCCAAAGTGGAAACGGTGGCATCTGTTGCTGAAAGGAAAGAAATGAGAGTTGCTGAATTGCAAGCGGAAATTGCCCGTCTTCAGGAAGAGCTAGAAGATGAAGTTACCCAACATCAAGCTGCAATTCAACAACTTGCTGTTCTAACTCAAGAAAGAGATGAATATACTGCAGCTCATCAACCTGAAATCACTCGTAGACTAGTAACTCTGCCAACCTTCAATGATAAATTCGGGATGGAAGAAGCTAGAAAGCGAGTGATGGAATCTCGTGAAGAGCGACTGCAAATTTTGAAGCAGCAGAAAACCAATTTGATGACCCCGTCGGCCAACTAGAAAGATTTTTTATATCTTCTTGTTTCTGCAATATGTATCTTTGTAATGTTTTTCAATCAATAAAAGATATTTTCTTGGTGGCTCTATTATTTATTGCGTATCTTATTCAGATACAAATAATAGCGATAGAAAATATATTCAGAGGTGCAGGACATGATATATTTTTAGAAAATAATTATATTCATTATATCTGCTCAGAGGTAATGTGGACATGGCAGCATATAATTTATTGAATATTATTATTTTAGTAGACAACTCAATCCAGGATGACAAGTTGCTGATGTGGATGATAAACGATAATGAATCATCAAAATGTGTGAACGAAATGAATCGTCGGGTGAATGTAATGAATGGATAGACCGTCGGATGATGATAATGAACGGATAGACCGTCGAATGATGAAATGAACGGATGAACCGTCAGATGTATGTGATGAACGGATGAACCGTCGGATATGTGTGATGAACGGATGAACCGTCGGATATATGTGATGAACGGATGAACCATCGGATGAATGTAATGAACGGATAGACCGTCGGATGATGATAATGAACGGATAGACCGTCGGATGATGAATTGAACGAATGAACCGTCAGATGATGAAATGAACGGGCAGACCGTCGGATGGATGGTAATGAACGGGCGAACCGTCAGATGGATGTAATGAACGGATAGACCGTCGCTTCATTGTTTCAAGAATCTCTGCCTATAGATAGGACAGAAATCTAAATGAAATGATCACTCTCACTTTTTAACATAAAGATGTCGTCTGGAGATGCATTCAAGAAGGCTGAGATTGCCCCAAAGGTTGAAGCGGGCACTGAGGAGCGTCCTATTGAGCCAGCCCAGCCAGAGCAGATAGAGGCGGGCGAAGGTTCGTCTGTGCCGAAACCGCCAAAGGATATCCTGGACTTCCTTCTCGAACCAGGGAAGACGGAGGAAGAAGAGGCCATGAGGATGGCTGCTTGCAAGTTCCTGGTATGTTCGAGCAAGGATATTCTCGGCTCTTTTGCTGATTATGTCTTTGATAAGGACGGTAGTAGTCCGCGTCCCAATGTTGAGAAGGATGATAGTGATCTTCCTTGATATTATGTACTATCATTCATGATGAAATAAAATTGAATTTTATTTATGAACTTGTCTGATGATATTTACAAACAATCTCTTTTACATTCATGCATAGTACTTCTTAAGGAATTTGCCATTGATAGGCATCATTGCAACTCGACCGTCTAGCTCTGTGAGTTGATAGGCTCCATTTGAGAAGACTTTGCTCACGATATATGGCCCTTCCCACTTCGCATCAAAATTACCCTTGCTCACGTGCGTCATAGTCATAGGACGTCTGACTGTAAGAACGAGTTCTCCTTTCTAAAAGGCTCTGACTTTAACTTTGCGATTGAAAGTCTTTGATATACGAGCTTGATACAACTCGATGTATTGTTGAGCTAATAGCCGCTTTTCGTCGAGCGCTTCTAATTCTTGAAGTCGAAGAAGGTCGTTGTTCTCTGTAGTAAGCTCATTGGCAATGGCAATCCGTAGAGATGGGATCTGAAGTTCCAAAGGTAGAACTGCTTCACAACCGAATACCAGAGAGAAGGGTGTACAGCCTGTGGAGTTGCGGACCGTAGTTCGGTAAGCCCAAAGATATTCGCCAAGCTTCTCGCTCCAGTTTTGTTTGTTAGTAGATACAAACTTCTTAAGGAGCTTGATAATAGTCTTGTTGAAGGCTTCAGCCAAGCCATTAGCAGCAGGATTGTAGGCTGTAGAAGCGACATTGTCAATCCGATGATCATCACAGAATTTGGTAAATTTTTGACTGATGAATTGTGGCCCATTGTCATGAATGATCCGTCGAGGTACACCAAATCTATAGATGACATGGTGTTTGACGAAGTTGATGACGCTGCTGGTCTTGACTTCAGCCAAAGGTATAGCTTCAGCCCATTTGGAGAAGTAGTCGGTTATTGCTAAGATAAACCGATGTCCTCTAGAAGAGGAGGATTGATAGGACCTATAATGTCCATGCCCCAAGCTTCAAAAGGCCAGGAAGCAGCAGTCGGATACAGGAATTCTGAAGGTTGGTGGATGAAATCTGCATGGATTTGACAAGCTCGACACTTCCTTGCATATTCGATGGCATCTGATACCATAGAGGGCCAGTAGTAACCCATGCATCGGATGCGATCCTGTAACTTAGGACCAGGTTGATGGACTCCGCAGACGCCATCGTGAGCTTCATGCAATACTTGCTTTGCTTCATCACCAGCAAGACAACATAAGAGAAGACTGTCATAGGTCCGCCGGTAGAGAGTCTTGGTGGTTTGATTGTAGTAGAATCTGAGAGATCGTCGACGAATACTCGTAGCTTCCTTGGGATCTTCAGGGAGTATATCATGAACGACGAAGTCGATGAAAGGAGCTCTCTAATCTTCATCGATAACATTGGCTTCAGCAAGATTACTGAACTCAATATTACGATTGTTTTTGACGCAAAACAATTCCCGATTAGAGATGACCACCACCTGTTGTCTTTTGATAGGGATGGCTAAGACTGCTGCAAGATTGGCCAAGGCATCTGCTTCAGTATTGCAAGCTCGGCGAACGTATTCAATAAAGAAAGCCTTGAATGATGTAGCCATGCTGATTGCTGCTTCATGATAAGGCACTAGATCTTGATGGCGAACTTCATAAGTCCCTCTAACTTGGTTAACGACCAGCTTAGAGTCGCCGTAGACTTCAAGATATTCGACGTCCAGCTGTCTGGCTAATTAAAGGCTAATGAGTAGAGCATTGTATTCTGCCACGTTGTTGGAGCAAGGCTCATCTAAGGAATAAGCTCTTTGAATAGTTGACCCGTCTGGAGAAACGAGAACAACTCCAACTCCTGCGACAATGGCACCATTTGGTCCGATCATGGATGCACCGTCGAGGAACAGACGCCAGGTAGGAAATTCTTCGAAGATCATGTTTACTTCCAATGTCTCGTCTGGAATTTCATCATAAAGCTTGGATATCTCTGGAACAGGATGAGCTGCTAAGAAATCCGCCAGCGCTTGACCTTTGACAGACTTTTGTGGAACATACACCATGTCATATTGGGCTAGCAGAATGGCCGATGTAGCCAATCGAGAATTGAGTGTGCTAGACTTCTTCATCAGTACCCGAAGAGGATTAACTCGGGATATGACATGAATAGTTTGGCTAATGATATAATGCCGAGTCTTTTGAACAGCGAATATAAGAGCTAGGCATTCTTTTTCGACCGAACTATAACGGTGTTCAGCACCAATCATAGTACGACTAAGATAGTAGATGGCATGTTCATGACCTTCTTTGTTCTTTTGGGCAAGTAAAGCACCCAATGAATGATCCATAGCACGGACATACATTAAAAATGGTATGCCTGAAATTGGTGGCACCAAAACTGGTGGATTCATGAGATATTGTTTGATGTCATCAAATGCTCGTTGACATTCTTCGGTCCAAATGAAAGACACACCCTTCTTCATTAGCTGAGTGAATGGTCTGCAGCGTCCAGACAGATTCGAAATGAACCTCCTGATGTATGCAAGTCGACCTTGGAATCCTCGTAGCTCTTTTAGGTTGCGTGGAGGACGCATCTCTTGAATGGCTTTGATCTTCTCGGGATCCACGTGTATACCCTTAGAGGTAATGACGAAGCCGAGAAATTTACCACTAGAGACACCCAAGAATGACTTGGTGGGATTTATTTTGAGTTGATGTTGGCGTATGAGATTGAAGATTGTTCTCAAGTGTTGGATGTGATCTTCTTTTAGACGACTTTTGACGGCGATATCGTCAACATAGCATTCGATTGTCTTGTGCAGATGATCTCGAAAGATGGTACTCATGGCTCGTT
Organism: Iris pallida; assembly: GCA_029216955.1. Taxonomy (NCBI): domain Eukaryota; kingdom Viridiplantae; phylum Streptophyta; class Magnoliopsida; order Asparagales; family Iridaceae; genus Iris; species Iris pallida. The sequence continues at coordinate 3,413,020 of JANAVB010020000.1, forward strand.
GGTAAGTTGTACCAGCGTTCTTGAGACCAAACGGCATTACGGTATAGCAGTAAACTCCGCGAGGAGTGCGAAAAGAAGTATGTTTTTCATCTTCAGGATTCATCCGAATTTGATTGTATCCGGAGAATCCATCCATGAAAGATATTCTTTCGAACCCACATGTGTTGTCAATCATGACGTCCGTGATAGGGAGAGGAAATTCATCTTTTGGACAGGCTTCATTTAGATCCCGAAAGTCAATGCAAACTCGAACTTTACCATTCTTCTTCAGGACTGGAACGACATTGGCTACCCAATCAGGATGTTGTTCTTCTCGAATGAAGCCACAAGCTAGGAGCTTCTTGACTTCATCATCGATTGCGTCCATCATTTCTGGCTTGAAACGCCGTTGTTGCTGTTTGACCGGTTTTGCATTAGGCAAGATATTCAGTTTATGAGTAGCAACTTTGGGATCTAGATCCGTTATGTCTTCATAACTCCAGGCAAAGACATCAATATATTCTCGAATAAGAAGAATTAATTCTTGCTTATCTGCCTCTGGCAGATTCTTGCTGATGAATATCGGACGAGGTGACCCGCTCTCTCCTACATCAACTTGAACCAATTGATCTTTGGTAGGAGGTTCTCGTTGTTCGAATCGGAGTTCCCATTGGGTATCCATTCGTTGAGCCCAAGGATCGTGTCACGACCCGTACCCACTGTTAGGGTACGAGAACGTAACGACGCCCAGCCTACGCCGCAGTATCGGTGGTATAACGCTGTCCTAGGTCACAACATCTAACATATAATGCTAAGCAGTTTATACTCCCCGAATGGGGGTGACATAGCAGATACAGTCTCAATCACATCTAAGGTAGAGCTTGATAAAGATAGATAAAACATGAAATCCAACAGAGATACAGGAGATAGAAGTCTAAGTGTCTAAGATACATAAACCCAGAAATATATCTCAAAACTCAAATACAGTAATCCACAAAGTAAATACAACTCCAGACAAATGAAATAACTATCTAAACAATCTCTAAAGTGTCTCCTCTAGGCTAGCAGACAACCTCCAAGCTATCTGTAAAATTTGTCAACAGGTCCAGTCAGGACAGGAGCGAGCACAAAACATCTCACACAGTTCATATCATGTTAGGAAATATAAAGCATGCAATAGAGTAAAGTACATGAAACGCTGAAAGAAGAAGGTATATGAAAAACAGTAGAGGTTTGATAACAGGAAATATCTAAATATGATAAGTAAGAACTGTAAGGAACATGTGATTTAGAGTACAATATGGTTATGTAAACGGGTTAGGTTATACAATAAAATGGGACTCCTTTGTACGTGGGTGTACAATGGACATATACAATTTCTTATACAATAGGATTGATCACATAACCACTTCTACTCTCCTTCCCCCAATCAATACACAAGGATCCAATTCAGTTATTTTACCTTATACAATGACTTGTACAATGGTTTGTACAATGGCTCAATGTGATAATGAGAGTACAATATGCACAATGAGTGTACAATGATAAGGGTATTCAATAAATACAATATGTAAGTGAAACGCACATCACAATATGTATTTAGTGAATACAATGAGATAACATCTCAGAAGAAGATTCATATAGTACCAATCCGTGATAATGATCGTGTCAGCATCAAGTACAGTAATCTAGAGCAAGAATATAAATCCAGACAAGTATGAAACGGTCAGAGAATGTACTCGCCTGATATCTGAATGTCCAAGGTAAAGATACTGTCCGAGGAGAGGTGTCTGGTTCCTAATTAGAATAGCACAAGTCACAACATGTCCAGAAGGGTAATATAAAGCACTACAATGCATTCTAGATGAATCTAGGTCAACTAGGCCAAAGTCAACCCTTGGTCAACTCTGGTCAACTGCACTAGTCAAACTAGGTCAAACTAGGTCATGTCCTAACCCAGCAAGTCTTACTAGGCCTAACCAAGACTATCCTAGCAAGCACACATCAATACAAGGCTATACAAGCCAACATACACCCAACTCTATATAGCATGCAATTATTCAATACTCAAATAGGCAAGAATTCACATTAGATATACACTAGGTAATCTATTACTTTAAGCTATACATGTCTACACATATATACACATGCATATATTGGTATTCAATATTAGGTCTATAATCATGGCATTTCAATAGCTATATAAACTTATATATTACAATACAATATGCTACCATATATATAATATACATACATAGCTAAGTTAACTATATTCATAAATACTTATTTAAGAGGCTATGTGTGTGTATGTGAACATGGCAAAGGGGCAAGTGAGAGTTAAATGGGCATACATAGTGTATACATATCAAAGAGTGTCAAAGTGTAAGTGAACAAAGTGTCAAGTGTGATAGTATCAATATAGTGTAAGGGGTACATGAGGTAATATAGGATTTGTGTTAACATAGAATATTACATCTCATTAACTTGTATATTGCATACATTACATCTATTATTACATTACATTCATGCTTGCATTCATTCATCATTCATTTATTCTCTTGCACTACTATATGCACCATACATATTCATTACAAGCCATACTTATGCATGCTTACATTAGATAGGATACTTACACCTCATACATCATTTATTTAACCATTTACTCATGCTTGCATTCTCTATTTAGTTACATAATGTATATACATTAACATGGGTTAAAATCAAATAGAACATTATATTACACACAAGGGTGCACAAAATGCATATGCCGAATAGTAACTCCTACTAATAATCAATACTGTACCAACTCAGCGTGAATTAATTTCTAGGATTAAATTATGTTATAGATCTATGTGTTAGCTTTCTGAAACTTCAAACGGATCGCGTTTTCGTTTCCGAAAACTCCCAGAATCGCAAAAACACCAAGAACGCGTTTGTCTTTCGTACAGCTGACACTCAAATAATTCTCCAGAAAGTTACAGAAAGAATTAGGCCTATTAATACATGTTTTTGAAAAGCTAACTTCAATACGCTTCTTTTAAAAAAACGGGAAATTAAACCGAGTTTTGAGCTAGAAGTTATGACATTTCTAAGTTAGGGCTAAAATTAAAAACGTGGATAAAAATCATGACGGATTTAGATAGTTTGAGCCAAAAGAATACACAATATATATCCTAATTATCCACAACAATAATAGCAATAATAATATGAGGAACCACACTCACAAACTTGATTATATAATCATCATGAACCATTTATTACATATATAAATATAGATACACTCTCATTACAATATATATATATATATATATATAAATCTATATATGTAACATGAACACATCCACAACACAAAGGACACTCCTATGACCTCCAAATGGACACAAAATGGACACAAATGGAGATACAACCATGGGGATCATTCCTATGGGTTTAAAATATTCTTATATGCATGTAGGAGTGGTTTAGAGGAGAGATTATACCTTCTGGGAGAGAGATTCAAAGGAAAAGCCTTCCGATACGACACCGACATGTAGAGATTCCAAAAGGACACGAACGAGCTCCGAATCCTCCCAAACTTGGCTAGCACCCTCTAACCATGGAGTAGAAGAGAAATGAAGAAGATTTGGTGGAAGAAGGGGTTGATTTGGGGATAAAATCAATGGAGGTTCATCTCTAAATTAATTTGGGGAAGAACAAGAGAGAGAAAGTGGATAAAAACAAATGAATGAAGGAGTAACTCATTCCTTATCCCCCCCATAGGTGGCTGCCCAAAAAGTGTGAGGTGTCTCTATTTGAATGTCTAAAATGCCCTCCACTAATCTATTTGATTTAAATTAGGAATGGGTTAAAGGTTGAGGTCAATTTAGTCTAGTTTTAAGTCTCTAATTAAACTAAACCTATCCATAAATAATTAGTCTAACTACTAACTAAAATTAATATCATGTGGACTAAAATTAATATCATGTGGGCCATGTCTAACTAGTGTGTGGGTTCCACTAGAGTCAAACTACCCTCCCGGGTTCCCGTTTCAAGTCGAATTGAGTTAAATTCGAACCCGACTCAAATAACCCCAAAACAATATCATAAATAATAAAATAAATTTCAACCCCAAAATAATATCATAAATAATAAAATAAATTTTAAAAATATTCAAAATTGTAAAATGACAAAAATACCCCTGTTTTTGAAAACTAGGGGGTGACAAATCTATCCACCTTAAAAAAATTCGTCCTCGAAATTAAAACAAAACAATCACCGGAAACACATGCAGAAAACAATCTCATTCAAATACTTTTCAAAAAAAATCAGCAATAAAAAAAATCTCCTTGAGGCACATCAAACATTTGTAAATAAAAACTGATACGTGTCCGATACGGACACAAAACCATCACACCTATCAAAGGTCAAAATTAACAATCACCAACGCAATAAATATCAAAATAATTCAAGGAGGTCAAATGCAAAATATCCTTAGGCGAGAAATGACATTAAAACATCCTAATCACATGGTTAGTCTCTAGGTCAAACAGTCTCTAGGGTTTCACTATCAAAACATCAAAATTACAAGTCATGATTTTAAATAGTTTTAAAATAATTTAAAAATTACCAAAAATTATATCATGATTTAAATGTCAAATCAATAAATGATTAAAATTACAAAATTTTAAAATTACTCTCATTTTAGAAAATTGGGTGTTACAAGTCTACCCACCTTAGAAAAATTTCATCCTCGAAATTAAAATGTCCATACTCCCTCTAGGTCAAACCTCCACAATCAAAGTCCCAGATTAAAACAAATCATGTGATCAAAAGGACGACATACAGGGTCATTGCATACGGTGGTAGTGAAAGTCTCATCTAGGTATACTAGTCATGCTAAACCAAGACGGTCATAGGGTATCAAACACACAAGAAATCTAGAGTGCTAAACTGGAAAAGATACAAAAATAACAAATTATCAAAACTGTAAGACAGTCTACCATCCTATGTGAAAGCTGGTACTCATAAAAAAAAAATATATAAAAATAAGATAGGTAACTTCCAATAATCTAAAAGGGTACAGAAAAATCAATTTCAAAGTTAAAGAATTGAAAGTCACTTGCATTGAAATCCAATCACAATATATATATAGAGAGCGTTAGAGAGGGAAAAGCTGGCATTATGTAATGTTATATGGTTTGTGTGTGTATGGATGTTTGTGAACAGGTTAATATGGTTAGATAGTAGGCATGTGTGTAGACGAAATATACATGAAATTGTATATGAGAAATTGGGTTTCAAAACAACGGCTATCAAGTTACACTAATCATGGTATATTGGTTAAACAATCTACAATACGCAACTTATTTACTCATAACATGCATGGCTAACCTTATACATATATATATAAAGAGAGGTAGAGATTTAGTCATGTATCTATATACATTATAACATGTATGCCTAAGCTCTATATATATCTATCTAGATATATAATCATAACATAGAGAGGAAGGGTTAGGTTACATGACAGTGTATACTAAGTTAGGGTGTGTGTGTGTGTCCTTGTACAGGGTTATAGCTTAGCATTGAAAGGTTAAACCAGTTTTAGTTCAACATTTACATGCAAAGTCTGAAAATAAGCTAACATTTAAACAAGTGTAATATTAACATGATGCAGTGATGTAAACATAACTAATAACATGAAATTTATATTTAAATCACGAGTTAAGCCAGAAAAAGCAGAGAACTAGAATTATTGGGGTTTCGAGAATTTAAACATTAACGACATATTAATATGTATTCAGATAGGTGAAAATCAAGTGTAGCATGCATAAGTGTCAGGAAAGTGTCTGCTATATATATTCATATACATATTCTCATGTCCCAAAATAAAAATTTAATTCTACGTTAAGACCAACATTTAGATTCCTACAAAGATTGTAAAGCAGGTGATTAACGTAATCAAGACAGTTTTATTATTATCTAATACAAGAATAATAGCAAGAAGGATATAACGATAAAACCTGTTTTACTTATCTGTTTAAAGAAGAACCATTTTGAAACCCAGAGCTAAATTATCAAATCCAAGATAAAGTCTAGCAAAATTATCGATTCATTGTATTAAGAAGAAACTCATAGCAAGAAGTTACACAAGGTTCATAAAAACAGCTAAACCTACTCCTAAGTTAAATAATTAGAAACTAAACAAAACAAACCAATTAATAATTCTTTTTTTTTGAAGGACTGCAACAAAAGTAGAGAAACATGCTTGAAAATATTTAATGTACAATCTGATAATCATATGCATCTATCCAAAATTATGGTACTCTAAATCCTTGTCATACTAGTGAGCAAGGCTATGATAATCACAGAGCCCTTGACTTATGCACATACCTCTAGAATCATGGTATTTAATATTTTTGCGGTGCCGCTAGCTTGGCTGCGAAAACCTTAAATTCTCACACCCGAGAAATATATCCAGAGTCAGACTATATGTCCTTACCATGCTGGCTAATGTGACTATAGAAGACTAGATTCCAAAACTCAGATGACCTAGCCCATATAATTTCATCTTGTCAAAAATTTAAATTAAATCAACAATGAATACCCAAAATCAAATCAAATTTATCAACGAACTTCAAAATTCAAAAATAAACAAAAATCCATCAAAATACAAACTCGGATGCAACAACTATCATCAAGATTCAAAATTCGACAATCATCCATCAAAATCAATAAATGCAAACTCAATTCAATAATAATCCATCAAAATTAAATTCAACAACAGAAAGTAAAGATAAATCAAATCAAAGAAAAAAAAAGAATTTTCAAATCGAAGTTAAAATAAGATTCTCAAGGGTTGTCCCAGGAATCTCTCAAGGGATCCTAATTGTGATTGAGTACCTTCAAAAATATATCATATTCCTACTGCAGGCTGTAGTTGTACTCTAGTTCGAATACCACTACACAAACTCAACCTGCATGGGCCATCATTAAAAATGTGTCACGACCCGCACCCACTGTTAGGATACGAGAACGTAACGACGCCCAGCCTACGCCGCAGTGTCGGTGGTAGAACGTTGTCCTAGGTCACAACATCTAACATATAATGCTAAGCAGTTTATACTCCCCGAATGGGGGTGACATAGCAGATACAGTCTCAATCACATCTAAGGTAGAGCTTGATAAAGATAGATAAAACATGAAATCCAAAAGAGATACAGGAGATAGAAGTCTAAGTGTCTAAGATACATAAACCAAGAAATACATCTCAAAACTCAAATACAGTAATCCACAAAGTAAATACAACTCCAGACAAATGAAATAACTATCTAAACAACCTCTAAAGTGTCTCCTCTAGGCTAGCAGGCAACCTCCAAGCTATCTGTAAAATTTGTCAACAGGTCCAGTCAGGACAGGAGCGAGCACAAAATATCTCACACAGTTCATATCATGTTAGGAAATATAAAGCATGCAATAGAGTAAAGTACATAAAACGCTGAAAGAAGAAGGTATATGAAAAACAGTAGAGGTTTGATAACAGGAAATATCTAAATATGATAAGTAAGAACTGTAAGGAACATGTGATTTAGAGTACAATATGGTTATGTAAACAGGTTAGGTTATATAATAAAATGGGACTCCTTTGTACGTGGGTGTACAATGGACTTATACAATTTCTTATACAATAGGATTGATCACATAACCACTTCTACTCTCCCTCCCCCAATCAATACACAAGGATCCAATTCAGTTATGTTACCTTATACAATGACTTGTACAATAGCTTGTACAATGGCTCAATGTGATAATGAGAGTACAATATGCACAATGAGTGTACAATGATAAGGGTATTCAATAAATACAATATATAAGTGAAACGCACATCACAATATGTATTTAGTGAATACAAGGAGATAACATCTCAGAAGAAGATTCATATAGTACCAATCCGTGATAATGATCGTGTCAGCATCAAGTACAGTAATCTAGAGCAAGAATGTAAATCCAGACAAGTATGAAACGGTCAGAGAATGTACTCGCCTGATATCTGAATGTCCAAGGTAAAGATACTGTCCGAGGAGAGGTGTCTGGTTCCTAATTAGAACAGCACAAGTAACAACATGTCCAGAAGGGTAATATAAAGCACTACAATGCATTCTAGATGAATCTAGGTCAACTAGGCCAAAGTCAACCCTTGGTCAACTCTGGTCAACTGCACTAGTCAAACTAGGTCAAACTAGGTCATGTCCTAACCCAGCAAGTCTTACTAGGCCGAACCAAGACTATCCTAGCAAGCACACATCAATACAAGGCTATACAAGCCAACATACACCCAACTCTATATAGCATGCAATTATTCAATACTCAAATAGGTAAGAATTCATATTAGATATACACTAGGTAATCTATTACTTTAAGCTATACATGTCTACACATATATACACATGCATATATTGGTATTCAACATTAGGTCTATAATCATGGCATTTCAATGGCTATATAAACTTATATATTACAATACAATATGCTACCATATATATAATATACATACATAGCTAAGTTAACTATATTCATAAATACTTATTTAAGAGGCTATGTGTGTGTATGTGAACATGGCAAAGGGACAAGTGTCACAACCCGCACCCGGATATACGGATACGAATACGTAGGCCACGCCCAGCCTACGCCACAGTATCGGCGGTAGAACGCTGTCTAGTACCCAATAAATATACACTACATCTAGAAGGCCTACAACTATAAATATACTCTAGTCACATCACAACAGCTAGGGATGATAAGACAAGAAAGATAACTAAAGCACAAGAACAACTATAAACTACTAGAAGGAATCATAAGACAGAAAATAAGGAAGGAAAATAAGGCAAACTAAGGATAACTACCAAGCAACTCACATAGAAGAATAGTGAGATCCACCTCAGCTAGCAACATCATGAAGTCCACTAATGGTATAACAACTCCTAAAATATTATCAACGGTATCCTGTCAGAAAAATGAGCAAGTACAAACACTAACAGCAGTTCCATGTGAATTGACAAATTCTATAAGAGACAGTATAATGAACGACAAGACAAAGATATATGAAGACTTGGGAACCATTCGAAAGCCGAGTTATAACCCTTAAACCAAACAAGGACCGGGGTTGTAACTCTTCTCCCGAGCAGAACTTAGTCTCCAATCAAGGTATAATGTAAAGGCATGTAGAGCATGTGAGTAAATGAAATCATAGCATGGTGAGAAGTACAGAAAGTAAAACTGAACTGGAATATAAGATACGACAATAAATGTAAAATGTGATTTGAATTATTAGAGCGAAATGTGATCGGCTAGGGAGTCATGGTAGGGTTATCCACTTGGCCCGACAATCACAGGAAAATCTCTAGAAAGGGTCATGCCGGCCAACCTGGATAACCCGGCAAGGGGTGTCTGCTACACCCTACGTGAGGTGAGGGTGGCGCTAGCAAAATAGTGACAGGGAGGCTTTGATCACATAACCCCTAATAATTCTCCATCCCCCGAATAGTATAATGGACCTGGAAATGACACGTCATGACACGGGATTCCCTAAGAGGATAGCTACTCCCTCTCAGGAATCGGTGTCTATACAAGTACATGGAACAAGGCAGGAAATGTACATATATACCAAGAAAATCTAGGAACAACATCTCATGTCATGATCCAACATATACTAGTCCGTGAACTACCGTGACTGAGAATCAAGTAAGACACTACGACTGAATCGGATATAGCAGATATCAAGACAATAAAAACTATCAGTGAATATACTCGCCTGCGGTCCTGAGCTGTCAAATGGGGTCGATGCTCAGAGTGATGCCACAGACCTAAAGATAAGATATACATAAGCTAATTAGGGTTTAACAGTGTTAGGCTTGATTCTATAGTATAAGCTACGCAATCTAGGTTAGACTCAGTCCACTAAGTCAAACTAGGCCACAATAAGTCAAACCAAATCAAACTAGGACAAACTGGGTCAATGGTTGACTTACAGTTGACATTTAGTCAACTGGTCAACTATGGTCAACTTTAGGTTAAACTAGGTCAAATGTTGACTCTACTTCGACGTTCAGTCAAAACAGTCAACCATGGTCAAACAGGGTCAAGGCTAGTCTCTATAAACATCTACAGGGTCAACCCATTCAATTTCAGCGATTGTGAAATCACCGGAATCGATGGAACTCAAAATACAAACAAAAGAGAATATTATAATAATAGGGTAAAAACCTACAGATGTTGTCGGATGATAAAATAAATATTACCAATGTGTCCAGAATGGTCAAATCAGTTAGAATAGCCTGTCCAAAAGTCCAATTTGGACACAGGGGCAAAACGGTAATTTCGGACCAAAATGATGTCCGCCGTTGGACACACTTTGCACCGAAAAATATGCCAAAATAAAAGTGTACAAAACCTAACAAATTATATGTCCACGAATCCAGAATGACGATACGAACCCAACGGTATATCCAGAATTGGATTCCGTTGACCCGATCTCAAATTGGTCCGTTGACTAGGACATTGGAAACCGATTTGCACGGAAAAGCATGTCGGAGCTAATGTCCTCAAAACTCAGCAAATTATATGTCAACGAGTCCAGAATGACGATACGAACTCAACGGTATATCCGGAATTGGATTCCGATGAGCCGAACTCAAAATGACCCGCTGACCCGGATATTGGTATCCGACTTGCACCGAAATACGTGCCGGAACCAATGTCCACTAAAACCTAGCAAATTATATGTCAACGAGTCCAGAATGACGATACGAACTCAAGGTATATCCAGAATTGGATTCCGATGAGCCGAACTCAAAATGACCCGTTGACCCAGAAAGTGGGACCCGCTTTGTACCGAAATGCGTGCCAGGGTCCATGTTCTCCAAATCAAGCAAACTTTATATGAAAATATGCCAGAACGACGCCACGAGTCTACTGGTGGTGTCAGAAATTTAATCTGGAGTCCCTGGTTCAAAAATAGAATTTTTCAAGTGCAATACTAAGAATTCGAACGGCCAACTTTGGCGTCAAATTCGACCGACCTAACAAGCTCAAACTGAAATGAAATCTAAAGGGGGCAGGAAGAGGGTTATACCAGCTTCTCACAGGAACTGGTAGCGTACCAACCGGAGCTGCGACGGAGGAGATATGAGTCGACGAAGTTGGCTCCACAAAACTGTCCAAAAATAACATAATTTAAAGTGTCAACTTGGTGGCCGGTTTTGATCTATCAAACGACAAAATTAATGGGTAAAATTTGAGAGGAGTGAAGGTGGATATACCGAGATTGAGACGGAGCAAGGAAATCGCCGATCCAACGGTCGGATTCTCCAGAAATCGGCACGAAGTCGCTGCGACGGAGCGCCAAAATAAACTCGATTTCGCGCGCGTCACGACGGGACGTCGTGCAAAACGCACGAATCGCCTCGACGGTGCGTCCCGGAGGACGGTGGCCGTCAGGGAAGGACTCGCAGGAGTGGTGCGCACCCACGGCGAGCCACGGCGGCCCAAGCAGTGGCGCGGCGGCGCACGACGGCGGCCCGCGCACCCGCGCGTGTGCGCGCCTGTGCGCGCGTGCAGCCGCTACTGCTGCTGTGCGAAACTTCGTGCGGCAGCGCGCGGCCACAGCGAGCGGCGGGGCGGCAGGCTAAGGTGGCTATGGTGGTGGAGGAGGTGGTGATGGTTCGGATGATGATGGTGGTGGTCGCGGGTGTGGATAGGTGGTGGTGGTCGGGTTAGTTCAAATGGAGAGGAGGAGGAAGTGGAGAGTTAGGGGCTGTTGTGGGTGGCCAGCCGACATAGCCGACGGCGAGCTGGGCCGAGCTCGGCCACGCCGGAGGTGGTCGGGCTCGGTGAGGAGTGCATGGCGAGGGTGTATGTGTGTGTGTGAGAGAAGAGAGAGAGAGATGAGTATGATGTGTGTGTGTGTGTGTGTTATAATATAGAAAGAGAGTGAGAGGGTGAGAATGAGAGAGAAAATAGAGAGAAAGAAAGGGGGTGTCGACACACATGGGGGGGTGTGTTCCTGTACGTGGAGGGGGTGATGGTGAGGGGTTGTGTTTGTATAAGTGGAGAGAGAGAGAGATTATATGTATATATAATATATATGTATGTATATATATTATATAAAGAAAGAGAGAGAGAGAGAGATATATATTAAGAGAGAAAGAGAGAGTTAGAAATGGGGGGGGAGTGTGCTGGTCGGGTACAAGGGGGAGAGAGAAGGTGATGTGAGGGGGTGAGATATTTGTGTGTGTGTGAGTGATGAGAGAGAGACATATTATATATATATATATATATATATATATATATAATATATATATATATATATATATATATATATATATATATATATATATATATATATATATATGTGTGTGTGTGTGTGTGTGTGTGTGTGTGTGTGTGTGTATATATAAAAAGATAGAGAAAATAGATATTTTTGAGTAGGGAAAAATGAGAAAATATCAGTGGGGTGTATGGGCTGTCATGGTAGGGTCCATGCCAAACTGGGTCGGACGTTTGGTGGATAAAGTCGAAGCAAAGATTTAATTAATTTATAAATTAAACCCGTTAAAATTACGGATGGAATGGGAACACAAGGGAGATCAGATCGGTGGCACGCAAGTGGCACATGCATAGTTTACTCAAAACAGGCCAGGGCCATATATTGGGTCGACTGGATTGGACCGATGTCGGGCCCGGAAATTAAGTTGGAAATTAAATCACGAATTACGGCAGACGATAAATTGGTCTAAATTGACCCGAAGTTGCGCGAATCAAATGGAGCACAAGGGAACAAGTTCGAGTGGAACACGATATATCACTGTAAAGATAATCTCGTCTACTACAAACTCCAAGAAGGAAGTTTCCAGATACTGGCATCCCTGATGCTCTAGAATTCCAAGTCACGGTAAAGAGCATTTAAAGATCAAAATTAATTATATAGAAATGAATTATTGAAAATAATTCATTAGAAATTTTGAAAAATAATTTGGGAAATTCTGGGGGCTTACATCCTACCCACCTTATAGAAATTTTGTCCTCGAAATTAAGGTTGTAGTAGGGGTAAAACAAGATAGAAAGTTTTTAGGCAAAAACTTAGGCACGATTATAGATAAGTCATTGGGACACGATTCAGAAATGACTTAGGAGAACAAAAGTTATAGATGAAGTCCACGTACGAGGTGACGTGTAGCACTCGGGTTAACGGATAATCAGACTGAAAGTCACACAGGCTTGATCAAGATGAGAGATGATCATGACCAAAACAAGGCTTGGCATGATTGAGCTGGAGTTTCAGACACAACAAAATCGAAGTCAAGGTCTTATAGACCTGATCAAGATTGAAGAGTATGATTAATAAAATCATGGAATACGCTCCAAGTTCGAGCGTGAATAAAATTAGAAATAGTCTAAGATCACTTGGCACGATAGAGGTATGACAACGAAATCAAAACTTGAGATTCATCCGATTACAATCAACAAAATATTGATAATAGGATTTCAGCTTACTGAAATTTGATTTAGGATTTGAGATAGGCATGATTAAGCACAAGGAAATTTTAGATACAATCAGAAAATCAAATCAAGGTCGAAAGAGTTTTAGACACGAGTGTCCAAAATCCCAACATGATCAAAATCAGAAGACAATATACAAGGGTAAATAGCATTGAAATCCAACCACGATAAAGAAATTTGTCTCAACACGATCTAAGTTGATCAACTTCCGAGTAAATCAGAATTTGGACAAGATGGAGAATAAGATCAACGAAGGCTGGGAACGAGCATCCAAGGATGAAAATCCAAGTCACCAAGGAATCTGAAGTCATCTAGAGTTTAGTCAGCAACCAAGACTCTTTGGCACGATATACAAAACGACCAAAATTGATTGGTCATGGACAGAAGGGAATCAAAATCTTAACTGTATCAAAATTTAAGAAACAATTGAGATATGAAAATTTTAAAATTTTCAGAGTTTTCAAGTATAGATGACAGATGTAGATATGAGATAGGTGATTGGTGTAATCAAGACATGGCTAAACAAGTCAGAGGAAATGATGGCAAGATGAGGAAATCATCATACGATGAGAAAAGAAATGAATGATAAGTCAAGAAATAAGGGTATGAATTGTCCTCATCATTTGGTCAAAAAGAAGTGAATCAATTTAAGATACGACCTGATAACCATACACGTCTATCCAAAACCATGCTGCCAGAATTTACGCCACGCCAGTAAGCATAGCTGCAATAAACGATAGAGTCCATAACTAAGGTATACACCCTATAATCATGTCATCTAGATTCCTTACCACGCCAACCGGTATGGCTGCAAGAGAATCTAAATTCCATAACTAGGATAGTATATCCAAAATCAGGCTCCATGTCCCTGTCAGGCTAGCTAATATGACTGCGACAAATTCCAACTCCATAAGTAAAGTAGACATTTATCGTTCCCATTGCCCTCATCAAATATGTTTATCAGAATATCTTAACTCAATCCAGAGAAACTTATCTCAAACAAGATCAAAATCGAAGTCAACCACGAATATCAAGAATTCAAAATTTAACAACGAATCAAAGATAAATAAATAGAAACTAGCGGAAACAGATTCCGAGATAGGGTTCAGAGGAAAATCTTAGGGAAAGTCCCGAGGGTACTACCTAGGTCAAGATAGAAAATGGTGGAATATAATCTAAAACAAACCTCGACCATGATACGAGGTTGGTAAATCATATTCTCTCCCCAACCTAGATGATATACAAGTCCAACTTATACCTTCCCTCTGGGATCCACAACTCATCCCAAGAAAGAATAAAGTTTGATACGGACAATATTCCAAAAATCAGGACGGGCATGAACAAATGGAAAAAGTTTTGAAAGTTCGAAATAAGATTCCCAGGGGTCATCCCTGGAATCCACCAAGAGTTCCTAATATGTGACTGAGTACCAAAATCCTAAAATATGCCATGACTCAATCTTAATCCTAGGGCAGGCTCGCAGTAGTACAGATAAGCTCAAGCACTACTACGACTTCGCATTAACTGCAAAGACTGACCTGCATGGGCCACCACTAAAAACGTGTCACGACCCGCACCCGAATATATGGATACGAATACGTGGGCCACGCCCAGCCTACGCCGCAGTATCGGCGGTAGAACGCTATCTAGTACCCAATAAATATACACTACATCTAGAAGGCCTACAACTATAAATATACTCTAGTCACATCACAACAGCTAGGGATGATAAGACAAGAAAGATAACTAAAGCACAAGAACAACTAGAAACTACTAGAAGGAATCATAAGACAGAAAATAAGGAAGGAAAATAAGGCAAACTAAGGATAACTACCAAGCAACTCATATAGAAGAATAGTGAGATCCACCTATGCTAGCAACATCATGAAGTCCACTAATGGTATAACAACTCCTAAAATATTATCAACGGTATCCTGTCAGGAAAATGAGCAAGTACAAACACTAACAGCAGTTCCATGTGAATTGACAAATTCTATAAGAGACAGTATAATGAACTACAAGACAAAAATATATGAAGACTTGGGAACCATTCGAAAGCCGAGTTACAACCCTTAAACCAAACAAGGACCGGGGTTGTAACTCTTCTCCCGAGCAGAACTTAGTCTCCAATCAAGGTACAATGTAAAGACATGTAGAGCATGTGAGTAAATGAAATCATAGCATGGTGAGAAGTACAGAAAGTAAAACTGAACTGGAATATAAGATACGACAATAAATATAAAATGTGATTTGAATTATTAGAGCGAAATGTGATCGGCTAGGGAGTCATGGTAGGGTTATCCACTTGGCCCGACAATCACAGGAAAATCTCTGGAAAGGGTCATGCCGGCCAACCTGGATAACCCGGCAAGGGGTGTCTGCTACACCCTACGTGAGGTGAGGGTGGCGCTAGCAAAATAGTGACAGGGAGGCTTTGATCACATAACCCCTAATAATTCTCCATCCTCCGAATAGTATAATGGACCTGGACATGACACGTCATGACACGGGATTTCCTAAGAGGATAGCTACTCCCTCTCAGGAATCGGTGTCTATACAAGTACATGGAACAAGGCAGGAAATGTACATATATACCAAGAAAATCCAGGAACAACATCTCATGTCATGATCCAACATATACTAGTTCGTGAACTATCGTGACTGAGAATCAAGTAAGACACTACGACTGAATCGGATATAGCAGATATCAAGACAATGAAAACTATCAGTGAATGTACTCGCTTGCGGTCCTGAGCTGTCAAATGGGGTCGATGCTCAGAGTGATGCCACAGACCTAAAGATAAGATATACATAAGCTAATTAGGGTTTAACAGTGTTAGGCTTGATTCTATAGTATAAGCTATGCAATCTAGGTCAGACTCAGTCCACTAAGTCAAACTAGGCCACAATAAGTCAAACCAAGTCAAACTAGGTCAAACTGGGTCAATGGTTGACTTACAGTTGACATTTAGTCAACTGGTCAACTATGGTCAACTCTAGGTTAAACTAGGTCAAATGTTGACTCTACTTCGACGTTCAGTCAAAACAGTCAACCATGGTCAAACAGGGTCAAGGCTAGTCTCTATAAACATCTACAGGGTCAACCCATTCAATTTCAGTGATTGTGAAATCACCGGAATCGATGGAACTCAAAATACAAACAAAAGAGAATATTATAATAATAGGGTGAAAACCTACAGATGTTGTCGGATGATAAAATAAATATTACCAACGTGTCCAAAATGGTCAAATCAACTAGAATAGTCTGTCTAAAAGTCTAATTTTGATACAGGGGCAAAACGGTAATTTCGGACCAAAATGATGTCCGTCGTTGGACACACTTTGCACCAAAAAATGTGCCAAAATAAAAGTGCACAAAACCTAATAAATTATATGTCGACGAATCCAGAATGACGATACGAACCCAACGGTATATCCAGAATTGGATTCCGTTGACCCGATCTCAAATTGGTCCGTTGACTAGGACATTGGAAACCGATTTGCACGGAAAAGCGTGTGAGAGCTAATATCCTCAAAACTCAGCCAATTATATGTCAACGAGTCCAGAATGACGATACGAACTCAACGGTATATCCGGAATTGGATTCCGATGAGCCGAACTCAAAATGAACCGCTGACCCGGATATTGGTATCCGACTTGCACCGAAATGCGTGCCGGAACCAATGTCCACTAAAACCTAGCAAATTATATGTCAACGAGTCCAGAATGACGATACGAACTCAACGGTATATCCAGAATTGGATTCCGAAGAGCCGAACTCAAAATGACCCGTTGACCCAGAATGTGGGATCCACTTTGTACCGAAATGCGTGCCAGGGTCCACGTTCTCCAAATCAAGCAAACTTTATATGAAAACATGCCAGAACGATGCCACGAGTCTACTGGTGGTGTCAGAAATTGAATCCGGAGTCCCGGATTCAAAAATAGAATTTTATAAGTGCAACACTATGAATTCAAACGGCCAACTTTGGCGTCGAATTTGACCGACCTAACAAGCTCAAACTGAAATGAAATCTAAATGGGGCAGGAAGAGGGTTATACCAAATTCGCACAGGAACTGGTAGCGCGCCAACCGGAGCTGCGACGGAGGAGATATGAGTCGACGAAGTTGGCTCCACAAAACTGTCCAAAAATAACATAATTTAAAGTGTCAACTTGGTGGCCGGTTTTGATCTATCAAACGACGAAATTAACGGGTGAAATTTGAGAGGAGTGAAGATGGATATACCGAGATTGAGACGGAGCAAGGAAATCGCCGATCTAAAGGTCGGATTCTCCAAAAAATCGGTGCGAAGTCGCTGCGACGGAGCACCAAAATGAACTCGATTTCGCGCGCGACACGAATCGCCTCGACGGCGCGTCCCGGAGGACGGTGGCCGTCAGGGGAGGACTCGCCGGAGTGGGGCACATCCACGGTGAGCCACGGTGGCCCATGCGGTGGCGCGACGGCGCAAGACGGTGGCCCGCGCGCGCGCGCGTTTGCTCGCCTGTGCGCGCGTGCAGCCGCTGCTGCTGCTGTGCGAAACTTCGCGCGGCGGAGCGCAGCCACAGCGAGCGGCGGGGCGGCAGGCTAAGGTGGCTATGGTGGTGGAGGAGGTAGTGATGGTTCGGATGATGATGGTGGTGGTCGCGGGTGTGGATAGGTGGTGGTGGTCGGGTTAGTTCAAATGGAGAGGAGGAGGAAGTGGAGAGTTCGGGGCTGTTGTGGGTGGCCAGCCGACATGGCCGGCGGCGAGCTGGGCCAAGCTCGGCCACGCCAGAGGTGGTCGGGCTCGGTGAGGAGTGCATGGCGAGGGTGTATGTGTGTGTGAGAGAGAAGAGAGAGAGAGAGAGAGAGATGAGTATGATGTGTGTGTGTGTTATAATATAGAAAGAGAGTGAGAGGGTGAGAATGAGAGAGAAAATAGAGAGAGAGAAAGGGGGTGTCGGCACACATAGGGGGTTGTTCCTGTACGTGGAGGGGGTGATGGTGAGGGGTTGTGTTTGTATAAGTGGAGAGAGAGAGATTATATGTATATATAATATATGTATGTATATATATTATATAAAGAAAGAGAGAGAGAGAGAGAGATATTAAGAGAGAAAGAGAAAGTTACAAATGGGGGGGGAGTGTGCTGGTCGGGTACAAGGGGGAGAGAGAAGGTGATGTGAGGGGGTGAGATATTTGTGTGTGTGTGTGAGTGATGAGAGAGAGACATATATTATATATATGTGTGTATATATATACAAAGAGAGAGAAAATAGATATTTTGAGTAGGGAAAAATGAGTAAATATCAGTGGGGTGTATGGGCTGTCATGGTAGGGTCCATGCCAAACTGGGTCGGACGTTTGGCGGACAAAGTCGAAGCAAAGATTTAATTAATTTATAAATTAAACCCTTTAAAATCACGGATGGAATGGGAACACAAGGGAGATCAGATCGGTGGCACGCAAGTGGCACGTGCATAGTTTACTCAAAACAGGCCAGGGCCATATATTGGGTCGACTGGATTGGACCGATGTCGGGCCCGGAAATTAAGTTGGAAATTAAATCACGAATTACGACAGACGATAAATTGGTCTAAATTGACCCGAAGTTGCACGAATCAAATGGAGCACAAGGGAACAAGTTCGAGTGGGACACGATATATCACTGTAAAGATAATCTCGTCTACTACAAACTCCAAGAAGGAAGTTTCCAGATACTGGCATCCCTGATGCTCTAGAATTCCAAGTCACGGTAAAGAGCATTTAAAGATCAAAATTAATTATATAGAAATGAATTATTGAAAATAATTCATTAGAAATTTTGAAAAATAATTCGGGAAATTCCGGGGGCTTACAGCAAGTGAGGGTTAAATGGGCATACATAGTATATTGCATACATTACATCTATTATTACATTACATTCACGCTTGCATTCATTCATCATTCATTTATTCTCTTGCACTACTATATGCACCATACATATTCATTACAAGCATACTTATACATGCTTACATTAGATAGGATACTTACACCTCATACATCATTTATTTAACCATTTACTCATGCTTGCATTCTCTATTTAGTTACATAATGTATATACATTAACATGGGTTAAAATCAAATAGAACATTATATTACACACAAGGGTGCACAAAATGTATATGCCGAATAGTAACTCCTACTAATAATCAATAATGTACCAACTCAGCATAAATTAATTTCTAGGATTAATGTATGTTATAGATCTATGTGTTAGCTTTCCGAAACTTTAAACGGATCGCGTTTTCGTTTTCAGAAACTCCCGGAATCGCGAAAATACCGAGAACGCATTTGTCTTTCGTACAGCTGACACTCAAATAATTCTCCAGAAAGTTACAGAAAGAATTAGGCCTATTAATACATGTTTTTGAAAAGCTAACTTCAATACGCTTCTTTTAAAAAAACGAGAGATGAAACCGAGCTTTGAGCTAGAAGTTATGACATTTCTAAGTTAGGGCTAAAATTAAAAACGTGGATAAAAATCATGACAGATTTAGATAGTTTGAGCCAAAAGAATACACAATATATATCCTAATTATCCACAACAATAATAGCAATAATAATATGAGGAACCACACTCACAAACTTGATTATATAATCATCATGAACCATTTATTACATATATAAATATAGATACACTCTCATTACAATATATATATATAAATCTATATATGTAACATGAACACATCCACAACACAAAGGACACTCCTATGACCTCCAAATGGACACAAAATGGACACAAATGGAAATACAACCATGGGGATCATTCCTATGGGTTTAAAATATTCTTATATGCATGTAGGGGTGGTTTAGAGGAGAGATTATACCTTCCGGAAGAGAGATTCAAAGGAAAAGCCTTCCGACACGACACCGACATGTAGAGATTCCAAAAGGACACGAACGAGCTCCGAATCCTCCCAAACTTGGCTAGCACCCTCTAACCATGGAGTAGAAGAGAAATGAAGAAGATTTGGTGGAAGAATGGGTTGATTTGGGGATGAAATCAATGGAGGTTCATCTCTAAATTAATTTGGGGAAGAACAAGAGAGAGAAAGTGGATAAAAACAAATGAATGAAGGAGTAACTGTAAGCCCCTGATTTTCAAATTCATTTTTAATTAGTGCTAATTAATTTTTAATGTCATTTATAGCCTTAAAATAATTATTAGGATTTTTAGGAATTTTTTTAGAATTTTTAAAATGATTTTTAATGAGTTTTATATATTAAAAATATTGATCTGTAATTTATTTAAATGTTTTAATATCAATTTACAATTATTAGAATTGTTTTAATACTGTTTTGTAATTATTAGAATTGTTAATATATTGGTTTGCAATTTTCAAATTGTTATGTGCAAATTTCTTTTGTACATAAACAGTGCGGGATGGATTGTGCAAATATAATTTTGCACTTAGACACTGCTAGGACCTTTTTGCAATTTCCTAAACTCTAGGGTTCGTTTTGTAAATCCTAAACCTACCCCCCCCCCCCCGACCGACGACCGCCACGCCGACGGGCAGCCCCCGCCATTTCCGGCTGCCCGACCGACTTATCAACCGCCCTCTTTCCCTATAAAACACTCCTCTCTCTCCCCCAGTCAAAACCCTAGCTCTACCCACCACCACGACCACCGTAGCCCTTCATCCCCGGCGAAAACCGTAGGTTCTAAACCTTAACTCCGGCGTACCCTAGCGCCGCCCCACCGTCCATCGTTGCCAGTCGCCACCACCACCGTTCGACTCACCTCGACGAGCCGACCCTAGCGCCACCACTCCGCCACCGCCACGACGCCCCTAGCCGCCGTCTCCGCCTTCGAAAGCTTCCCCCAAAGTCGGACACGCAGGTAACAGACCTGAGTTCGTGTCGTGCGTGTCTCGAACTCACGCACGACGTTCGCCTGGACACGGGGAACCTAGCTATAGGTCTGGACACGGGTGAATCGACTCGTGCGTGTCGTGCTAGCCCAGACACGTAAATACCTGTGTCCCTAACTGTCCGGACACAGGCTCGTGTTTATATTTTTTTTTATATAATGTTAATCAAACCTAAATAAAATTCACTAAAACCCTATCCCTAACACGACCCACGGGCTGACCCCCTGGCCAGCCCGACAGAGCCTAAACCCCCCACCCCTTCCCCCCCCCCCCCCCCCCGCGCTCTGTTGGCTCGAGTTCGAGCCCCCTCTTCTCTCTGTTTCCTTTTTCTTTTCTTTTCTGTTTTCTTTTCTTTTTCTTTTTTTGTTTTGTATTTTATATATAAATATGTATATATATTAATATATATATATATACTGTATTTTAGCAGTATTTAAAATATATGTATATATTTTATAGTTAGTAAAATTCTATATACATATGTTATTATATATATTTTCATACGTATGTATATATATATATATATATATATACACTATGTTATTAAGTGTTTTCTTATGTATATATATATATATATATATATATATATATATATATATATATATATATATATATATATATATATATATATATATATATATATATATATATATATATTTGTATATATATATATATATATATATATATATATATATATATATATATATACTCTATAAATTAAGTACTTTTCCTTATATATCTATATATACTTTTAGCATAGGTATGTATATATTCTTTTGTACAAATTTGCCTTATTAAAATAATAATATTTATTTTGACTATTACCAAATTGTATTTTCATTATGTTTAATTTACTGCAACCATTTGGTGTCCAAGCCTAGCATGGGTATTTGGGCTCAAATGTGTTTTCACACATTCAAGACCTGTACAAGTCATATTGGACTTGATTCATGGCCTTGGGTCCTGTATTTGAACTTTGGTTCAAATTATATACATGGACAAAATACGCAGATAATTAATTATTGTGTGCATTGCTGTTTTTGATTTTCTAAAAATACCTAAAGTATTGCTAAAATTATGGAAAAATAGTTTTTAGATACTATGTTAAGTTAGCTAATTTAGTATAATTTTTGTAGTATTTAATTTACTGTTTTGCCACTAGTTTGGCATATGAAACCAAAACTTATTTTCTGTATACTTAGGAAAACTGATTTTTTGTAAAATATTTGTACTGGTTAATAAAATCCAGAAAAATTATAATAAATTTCTATGATTAACAAGGATCACCTTGGTACTTTACTTTAAGAAAAACTAGGCTTTTTGCCTATCTCTAAAATTGTTAGAACACAATGATCTTTTGATTTAATTGTTGTTTAATTACGACTTGTAGTTTTTTTGCTATTTTTGAGTTTTAGCCGTGTTAAACCCCATCCCTCACTAGTATAAAGACCCTAGAAAGTTAGTTAACATAGTGTGTCACCCCACATTGGTCTCCTATGCCAAGTCATCATTTTGGCTAGGTGCCCAGTCACAAGTCGTGTCGCACCAGTTAGTGTCCTAGTGTTTTAGCTTAGTGTAAATCTATGTTATTATATTTTACTTCTACAGCGACGAGTTACTGGACATCCATAGCACTGTTATCGCAGCTTGTTTTGTTTTGCTTTGCTAGAGGCAAGTACTTTCTATGAACTTTACATGTTGTTACATAAATGAACTGCAAAACCCACCATGTTAAATGCTGATCCTTGGGGTAGCAAGTTAAAACGTCACATGTTGTACTTTCCATTACTACCATGCTTAGAACAGTCTTGATATATCTCTCACATGATTAGAATATGGGTTATGGGGAAACTGTTAGTAATGTACGTGATTATGCCCCCTTCTCCCGTACGTATGTACCGAGCAAGGTCGCATTTTATATGCATACCTTGTCGTAGGCTTTATCTCAACGCGGATTTATACGTATGTACATCTGTCGCCGTTTCACTTGTACGGAAGTACATTTTATTATGTGCCCCCAGCACATTGTACATCTATTGACCGATCACGTACTTGCTACAGTTTTAAACATTACATATACATCTGTCTCTATGACACGTGTATCCTTGCCATGATAGTTTGAATGATGCCATGCTTTCCAGTTATTCCTCTCATGTTCATTTCCATGTTTCATATGCTAGTTTGCTAGATTTAGTACTTGCTCCCGTCCTGACAGGATAACGTTGTAGGTGTCCTTACTGAGGAGGAGTTACTCTGCGACTCATACTATGGAGTTACTGCCGAGGACCCGGCTCTGCTTTACGAGGATGTTCCTGCAGGGAACCTCGCCTAGTTGTCTTTTGTTTACTTAGACTTTTGAGAGTAGACATGTATTAGACTACATCATTTTGTAACTGGACATGTATCCAGTTTTACATTTCAGTTTACTTGTTCTTGGACATTTACTATATACGATGACTTTTGTGTTTGGAGCATTTATGATTCTTCTTCACTTATAGAACTGTTAGTACATTTAGTCTTATCCTGTTGTCTTTAGAACAGCTTACTACGTTTTATCTCAACGTAGGCTGGGCATGACTCGACCTGGCCCAACAATTTGGGTAGCGGATCGTGACATGTTTTTAGTGGTGGCCCATGCAGGTCCTGACTAAACTGTTTGGTTACGTTATTGTACCAAGCATGCCTGCAATTAGGAACTTAAGGTAATTAGACAACATTAGGAAAGACGCTTAGAACACTTAGAGGAATGCTAGAATTGCAACATAGAAAATACATCACATGTTTGCTATTATAATTAGATTTTCTTGCATATGATTGCTTACTTTAAACAAGTCCTTATAAGTCTTTTTATGTAATTTAGATGGTGCTTACTCGTTCATCCCAGTATGTTACCCTCGAGAATGGGGCCCTCCATATCCAGTCAGCTGACCAGTTGACTGATACACCTCCACCTACCACATTCCCCCACTCCACAGATCCACAGACCCAGATACCACCTTCCACATCCCAGGCCCAGCAGGACCCGATACTTCCACCACCCCCTATCACTATACCCACCCAGGCTTCCGTCACACTCGACGGGACCCAGCTGCTCACACTGATCCAGGGGTTCCTAACAACCCATCAGGAGCAGACTACCCTACTCCGCCAGAGCATGGAGCGTTCTGAGGGACGTCCCGTGGTCCCACCATATGTAGAGCCGCGGCAGAGAGCGGGGACGGTCAAGGACTTCATGGGTCTGAATCCCAAGGAGTTCTCAGGAACTGAAGGCATAGTAGTAGCTGATGACTGGCTAGATTCTGTAGAGAGGAAGCTTCTGGGAGTTAGGATGCCGGATGACCTTCAGGTCGAGGCAGCAGGATTTCTGCTGATAGACTTAGCCGGAGTCTGGTTCAGGAATGAGCCGTTGTTCGCGAGAGGTAGAGCCACCTGAGACCAGTTCAAGACCCAGTTCAAGAAGAAATTCTTCTCGACCACTGCTAGAGTAGCCATGGGGCTACGATTCCAGAACATCCAGCAGAGGAACCGTTCTGTTGATGACTATGCAGGAGAGTTTAGTCGCCTGAGCCGTTTTGCTCCTAGTCTGGTTGCTGATCCAGAGGAGATGACCCGTAGGTTTTGCCATGGTCTAGTTCCAGACATTGGCATTCTTATAGTGGCAAACGGTACGACTGACTACTACCAGAGCCTAGAGTTGGCCCAAAGTATTGAGGAGCGTCTTCTGTCATGCAAGAGGCCGGCTTCTGTACATCACGAGGGACCGTCCAAGCATCAGGCTTTCCAGCAGAAAGCACCAACGCCACCCCAGCAGACTTACCGTCCCTCTACACCACACCATCAGACCCCGCCAGTTCGAGCCCCGGGACCCCGTCAGCAGCAGCAGAAGGGGGCTATATGTTCTTTCTGCGGAAGACCAGGGCACGATTACTCCATCTGCAGGAAGAGGTTGAAGCAGTGCTTAGCTTGTGGGTCTGCCACCCATCAGATTCGAGAGTGCCCAGTAGTGAAGACTAGAGGACCGCTCCCAACTCAGCAGCAGAGGTTCGGGCAGCATCTGCAGCAGCAGAAGGGACCTCAGAGGAGGGTTTATAGTCTAGCAATTGAGCCGGAGCCGGAGCAGGTTTTGGAGCCGGATTACTTAGCTGACGTCATTACAGGTCATGTTTATTTGCATACTTTTCTAGCTCTATGTTTGTTTGATTCTGGTGCATCTCATAGCTTCCTATCATTAGAGTTTATGCAAGAACATCACTTAGTATCTACACCTACTACGGAGATTAGTAGAGTAATGACGGGAGGAGGACCAGTGCCTATTAGAGCTAGCTATAGATGCTCTATTATGATAGTCGGAAGAGAGTTTGAGGGGCGATTCTTTGTGATGCCACTCTCCGGTTATGATATCATATTGGGGATGGACTGGCTTAGCTATGCCCATGCATCTATAGATTGTCATGAGGGTAGTGTTTTGTTCAGTCCCCCAGGCACAGCACCGTTCAGAGTCAGTAGGACGGGGCCGGAGATCAGCCTAGAGCCGAACTGTTGTGCGACAGTCGGGGATGCAGCACCACCACACCCTATCATTAGGGAGTTTATGGATGTATTCCCAGAGGATCTTCCAGGACTTCCGTCTGACAGAGATGTGGAGTTCACTATAGATTTAGTGCCGGGTTCGTCACCAGTATCCCGGGCTTGCTATAAAGTGAATCCCAAGGAGGCCATAGAGATGAAAGAGCAGATTGATGACCTGTTGAAAAAGGGTTTCATTCGATCCAGTGCTTCTCCATGGGGAGCGCCAGTGCTCTTTGTGCCTAAGAAGGATGGTACAGTCCGGTTGTGTATTGACTATCGGGCCTTGAATGCCATCACCATCAAGAACAAATATCCTCTGCCCAGGATAGATGATTTGTTCGACCAATTGAGCGGGGCGAAGGTATTTTCTAGGATAGACTTGAGATTCGGGTACCACCAGGTGAAGGTTAGACCAGCAGACATCTAGAAGACGGCGTTCAACACGAAGTATGGGCAGTATGAGTTTCTGGTGATGCCATTTGGTCTCACAAATGCGCCAGCTGTCTTTATGAACTTGATGAATAAGACATTTCACCAGTATCTGGATAAGTTCGTCGTGGTGTTTATCGACGACATCCTGATATACTCGAAGACGCCAGAGGAGCATGCAGAGCACTTGCGGATAGTTTTGGGGATTCTGAGGCAGGAGAGATTGTTTGCCAAATTGCCGAAGTACGAGTTCTTTTTAGACCGAGTGGAGTTTCTCGGCCATGTAGTCACTGGAGATGGAATCTCGGTGGATCCCAGGAAGATTGCTGCAGTTGAGACGTGGAAGGCTCCGACGTCAGTTTCAGAGATCAGGAGCTTTCTGGGTTTAGCAGGCTATTATAGAAAGTTCGTCCAGGACTTTGCTAGGATAGCTGAACCCATGACGAAGCTGACGCGGAAGGACGCAGAGTACATTTGGTCTGAGGACTGCCAGACAGCATTTGAGGAGCTGAAGAGGAGGCTGACGACCGCTCCAGTTCTGACTTTACCTTCAGGTTCTGGAGGTTTCACCATATACAGTGATGCTTCTGGGAAACGGCTAGGATGTGTCCTACAGCAGCATGGAAAAGTAATTGCTTATGTATCTAGGCAGTTGCAGACTCATGAGAGGAATTATCCTGCCCATGACCTCGAGTTAGCTGCGGTGATCTTTGCACTCAAGTTATGGAAACATTACTTATACGGAGAGCGTGTGGAAATCTTTACTGACCACAAAAGCTTGAAGTATGTGTTCATGCAGAAAGAGCTGAACATGAGGCAAAGACGATGGTTGGAGTTGATGAAGGGCTTCGACATCGATTTACAGTATCATCCCGGGAAGGCAAATGTGGTGGCGGATGCGCTGAGCAGGCATCCGATGGCATGGTACCTGATGATTGATCGACATTTGCGGGAGGATCTGGAGAAGCTCGGTATCGAGCTAGTTCGGTCAGGATCAGTGATACAGATGATGGCGCTTGACATTCAGTCAGGTTTGATGGAGCAGATCAGGGAGGCACAGTCTACAGATGAGAGCCTTCGCAGACTTCGACCCCAGGCATTAGCTGGATTGCTGGATGACTTTACTATAGCAGAGGATGGATCCCTGAGGCATGGCAGCCGATTGTGCGTGCCGAAGGGAGAGCTAGTAGAGGCAGTTTTGCAGGAGGCGCACCGATCGAGATATTCTATTCACCCTGGTGCTAACAAGATGTACCGTGACTTACGGGAACATCTTTGGTGGCACGGGATGAAGAGGAATGTATCACGTTTCATCTCGAGATGCCTAGTTTGCCAGCAGGTCAAGGCGGAGCGCCAGAGGCCAGCTGGTTTGTTGCAGCCATTACCCATTCCCGAGTGGAAGTGGGAACACATTACGATGGACTTCGTTTCAGGGCTTCCTCGTTCCCAAGGAGGGAAGGATGCCATCTGGGTCATCGTAGACAGGCTGACGAAGTGTGCGCACTTCATACCCTTCAAGGTGGGGCTTTCCACCGAGAAGTTGGCGGAGCTATACATGCAGCAGATAGTTCGTCTACACGGAGTGCCGGTGAGCATCGTGTCAGACAGAGACAGTAGATTCACATCCCACTACTGGAGGAGCTTGCAGGAGGAGTTGGGCAGTAGGCTCAAGTTCAGTACGGCGTACCACCCGCAGACAGATGGGCAGTCCGAGAGGACGATACAGACGCTGGAGGATATGCTGAGGACTTGCGTGCTGGACTTCGGAGGATCATGGGAGAGCCATCTGTACTTGGTAGAGTTTTCATACAACAACAGCTACCAGGCCAGCATTGGTATGTCTCCTTTCGAGGCGCTAAATGGACGACGATGTCGCACACCGCTCTTTTGGGATGATGTCGGAGACAGAGTTATGCTCGGACCAGAGATGATCACGGATGCAGCAGAAAAAGTCGGGATGATCAGAGACAGGCTCAGAGTAGCTCAGGACAGGCAGAAACACTGGGCTGATACTAGTCGTAGGCCGATGGAGTTCGCAGACGGTGATATGGTGCTAGTGAAGATATC
Organism: Iris pallida; assembly: GCA_029216955.1. NCBI lineage: Eukaryota > Viridiplantae > Streptophyta > Magnoliopsida > Asparagales > Iridaceae > Iris > Iris pallida. The sequence continues at coordinate 3,441,503 of JANAVB010020000.1, forward strand.
ACCTACTCGAGGGACGATCCGGTTCGGACGAGGAGGGAAGCTGAGCCCCAGATACATCGGGCCGTTCGAGGTGCTTGGCAGGATCGGAGAGGTAGCTTACAGGGTTGTACTTCCACCCAACCTAGTAGGAGATCACGACGTCTTTCACGTATCTCAGCTGAGGAGATATGTTCCAGACCCCAGTCATGTGCTAGATCATTCAGAGTTGGAGGTCGGACCCAGCCTTACAGTTTCTGAGCAGCCAGTGGAGATATTAGACCGGAGAGAGAAGAGGCTGAGGAACAAGGTTATACCCCTAGTGCGAGTAGCTTGGAGCTGTCACTCCCAAGGTGAATCTACTTGGGAGAGGGAGTCGGACATGAGGGAGAGATACCCTTACTTGTTCGATCCAACCGCTGTAGGGGAACCACCCGTTCCCGCTTGATACCTTAGAGGTTAGTTTCGATCGTAGCCTTAGTCATTTGATTGCAATACTTGCTATGTTAGAATATTGTCGGGTCTTCAATCCTTGTGAATTTCGAGGACGAAATTTTTCAAGGAGGGAAGACTTGTAAGCCCCTGATTTTCAAATTCATTTTTAATTAGTGCTAATTAATTTTTAATGTCATTTATAGCCTTAAAATAATTATTAGGATTTTTAGAAATTTTTCTAGAATTTTTAAAATAATTTTTAATGAGTTTTATATATTAAAAATATTGATCTGTAATTTATTTAAATGTTTTAATAACAATTTGCAATTATTAGAATTGTTTTAATACTGTTTTGTAATTATTAGAATTGTTAATATATTGGTTTGCAATTTCCCAATTGTTATGTGCAAATTTCTTTTGCACATAAACAGTGCGGGATGGATTGTGCAAATATAATTTTGCACTTAGACACTGCTAGGACCTTTTTGCAATTTCCTAAACTCTAGGGTTCGTTTTGTAAATCCTAAACCTACCCCCCCGACCGACGACCGCCACGCCGACGGGCAGCCCCCGCCATTTTCGGCTGCCCGACCGACTTATCAACCGCCCTCTTTCCCTATAAAACACTCCTCTCTCTCCCCCAGTCAAAACCCTAGCTCTACCCACCACCACGACCACCGTAGCCCTTCATCCCCGACGAAAACCCTAGGTTCTAAACCCTAACTCCGGCGTACCCTAGCGCCGCCCCACCGCCCATCGTCGCTAGTCGCCACCACCACCGTTCGACTCGCCTCGACGAGCCGACCCTAGCGCCACCACTCCGCCACCGCCACGACGCCCCTAGCCGCCATCTCCGCCTTCGAAAGCTTCCCCCAAAGTCGGACACGCAGGTAACAGACCTGAGTTCGTGTCGTGCGTGTCTCGAACTCACGCACGACGTTCGCCTGGACACGGGGAACCTAGCTATAGGTCTGGACACGGGTGAATCGACTCGTGCGTGTCGTGCTAGCCCAGACACGTAAATACCTGTGTCCCTAACTGTCCGGACACAGGCTCGTGTTTATATTTTTTTATATATAATGTTAATCAAATCTAAATAAAATTCACTAAAACCCTATCCCTAACACGACCCACGGGCTGACCCCCTGGCCAGCCCGACAGAGCCTAAACCCCCCCCTCCCCCCCCCCCCCCCCCCCCCCCCCCCCCCCCCGCGCTCTGTTGGCTCGAGTTCGAGCCCCCTCTTCTCTCTGTTTCCATTTTCTTTTCTTTTCTGTTTTCTTTTCTTTTTCTTTTTTTGTTTATATTTTTATATATAAATATGTATATATATATTAATATATATATATATATATAATATATATATTTTTATAATATGTATATATATATATATATATATTAATATATATATATATATATATATATATATATATATATATATATATATATATATATATACTGTATTTTAGCAGTATTTAAAATATATGTATATATTTTATAGTTAGTAAAATTCTATATACATATGTCAATATATATATTTTCATACGTATGTATATTATATATATATATATATATATATATATATATATATATATATATATATATATATATATATATATATATATATATATATATATATATACACTATGTTATTAAGTGTTTTCTTATGTATATATATATATATCTGTATATATATATATATATACTCTATAAATTAAGTACTTTTCCTTATATATCTATATATACTTTTAGCATAGGTATGTATATATTCTTTTGTACAAATTTGCCTTATTAAAATAATAATATTTATTTTGACTATTACCAAATTGTATTTTTATTATGTTTAATTTACTGCAACCATTTGGTGTCCAAGCCTAGCATGGGTATTTGGGCTCAAATGTGTTTTCACACATTCAAGACCTGTACAAGTCATATTGGACTTGATTCATGGCCTTGGGTCCTGTATTTGAACTTTGGTTCAAATTATATACATGAACAAAATACGCAGATAATTAATTATTGTGTGCATTGCTGTTTTTGATTTTCTAAAAATACCTAAAGTATTGCTAAAATTATGGAAAAATAGTTTTTAGATACTATGTTAAGTTAGCTAATTTAGTATAATTTTTGTAGTATTTAATTTACTGTTTCGCCACTAGTTTGGCATATGAAACCAAAACTCATTTTCTGTATACTTAGGAAAACTGATTTTTATAAAATATTTGTACTGGTTAATAAAATCCAGAAAAATTATAATAAATTTCTATGATTAACAAGGATCACCTTGGTACTTTACTTTAAGAAAAACTAGGTTTTTTGCCTATCTCTAAAATTGTTAGAACACAATGATCTTTTGATTTAATTGTTGTTTAATTACGACTTGTAGTTTTTTTGCTATTTTTGAGTTTTAGCCGTGTTAAACCCCATCCCTCACTAGTATAAAGACCCTAGAAAGTTAGTTAACATAGTGTGTCACCCTACATTGGTCTCCTATGCCAAGTCATCATTTTGGCTAGGTGCCCAATTACAAGTCGTATCGCACCAGTTAGTGTCCTAGTGTTTTAGCTTAGTGTAAATCTAAGTTATTATATTTTACTTCTACAGCAACGAGTTACTGGACATCCATAGCACTGTTATCGCAGCTTGTTTTGTTTTGTTTGCTAGAGGCAAGTACTTTCTACGAACTTTACATGTTGTTACATAAATGAACTGCAAAACCCACCATGTTAAATGCTGATCCTTGGGGTAGCAAGTTAAAACATCACATGTTGTACTTTCCATTACTACCATGCTTAGAACAGTCTTGATATATCTCTCACATGATTAGAATATGGGTTATGGGGAAACTGTTAGTAATGTACGTGATTATGTCCCCTTCTCCCGTACGTATGTACCGAGCAAGGTCGTATTTTATATGCATACCTTGTCGTAGGCTTTATCTCAACGCAGATTTGTACGTATGTACATCTGTCGCCGTTTCACTTATACGGAAGTACATTTCATTATGTGCCTCCAGCACATTGTACATCTATTGACCGATCACGTACTTGCTACAGTTTTAAATATTACATATACATCTGTCTCTATGACACGTGTATCCTTGCCATGATAGTTTGAGTGATGCCATGCTTTCCAGTTATTCCTTTCATGTTCATTTCCATGTTTCATATGCTAGTTTGCTAGATTTAGTACTTGCTCCCATCCTGACAGGATAACGTTGTAGGTGTCCTTACTGAGGAGGAGTTACTCTGCGACTCATACTATGGAGTTACTGCCGAGGACCCGGCTCTGCTTTACGAGGATGTTCCTGCAGGGAACCTCGCCTAGTTGTCTTTTGTTTACTTAGACTTTTGAGAGTAGACATGTATTAGACTACATCATTTTGTAACTGGACATGTATCCAATTTTACATTTCAGTTTACTTGTTCTTGGACGTTTACTATATACGATAACTTTTGTGTTTGGAGCATTTATGATTCTTCTTCACTTATAGAACTGTTAGTACATTTAGTCTTATCCTGTTGTCTTTAGAACAGCTTACTACGTTTTAGTACTTTTGACTTGTAGAAGTTTCTTGGGAGCTCTTTTGATTCCTTCGGTAACACCTCATTAGTTAATTGTGTGATCCGATCATAGCAAACTTGTGGCAAGTTAAAATCAGACTTTATGTTCAACAACCGCATCGTCACTGACAGTGCGGAATGAGTCTCACAACCAGGATATAGAGGAGTATCTGCGTCCTTAAACATATCATAGAACTCCTTTGCCTCGGGATTAGGATCCTCCGGATCAAAACTAGGCCCTGCCGCAGCATACACCATATCTCGTGTAAGGTTCTGCATGTCTCCATAATCCACAGAGCATCCGTCGTCTTCGAGGACATCCGTTGCAGCATTATCATCAAAAGCATAAGTACCAGCTTCTGCAGCCTGTCTTTCTGAATATAATTCACCTTGCGATGACCACAGGCCGTAATCACGTACGAAACCCTTACGGGTCAAATGATCTCTCACAGTCATCACTTCTTCGAAACGTCTATTGTGACAATTAACACATGGACACTTGATTTTGCTATCGTCCATGTACTGAGTTTTGCTTATGGCATACTTAAGAAATACTTCCACACCTGCCTGAAAATCGTCACTCACACCAATTCTGCTCTCGTGTTGTCGTTTGTACATCCATGTACGATCAACAAAGTAACGATTCATGCTCGATTTGATGTGAATATCTGTATCGTAAGACAAACTAAACATAAGAGTTAATAGCCCGATACCGATACTCATATCGTAAGAAAAACTAAACTTGTGGATAACACGCTAGGCCTACGACGAGGCTACTTAGTATCACAATCTAACATAATTAGTATATAATCATGTAACTGGTGGATCCGCTAGCTAGTAAGCCGGATGTACTTAATATCAGAGAGTATCAGATTAGTATCAGTATATAGGATCGTCCTTTGTAGTATCTGGACTTCAGTTGCCAGCAGAGCCAGGAGATGTTACGGCGGAAACTGCTCTCATGTTACTTCTTCTCCTCCACCATGGCTCTGAACCCATCTGCTCCTCCCTTCTTCCCTTCTTCACATTCGACTATCTCGGCCTCCTATTCGGCCTACTATTCTGATACCGATACTTTGAACCTTGATCTTAACCCAAACCTATATACTGATCGATACTAATCCGCTACGCCCGATACTAAGTATATACGGTCGATACTGATAGCGATAGTCCGATACCGATAGCGATAGTTCGATACCGATAGCGATAGTCCGATACAGATACACATGGACCTACATATCTATATATCACTATTAGCCATACTCCTCTACATACTACTCTACACTAGGATCTAGTAACCATATACTACTCTACACACTAGCTACGTAGTCATACTCTAAAATAAGGTAAACTAATTATGCCTATATATAGATGTATATATAGGCAAAATTAGTTTACCATAATTAGTTTACCTTATATATATATAAGGTAAACTAATTAAGCATCTTAAAATTATGCCTATATATATATATATATATATATATATATATATATATATATATATATATATATGTCTGTGTGTGTGTGTATCCGTGTGTCTGTGTCCGTGTGTGTCCGTGTGTGTGTGTGTGTGTCTGTGTGTGTGTGTGTGTCTGTGTGTCCGTGTGTCCGTGTGTGTGTGTCCGTGTGTGTGTGTGTCCGGCCAGCCCCCCTCCACACATACCCCCCCCCGCACCCCGCGGCCAGCCCCCGCCCCCATCGTACCCCCCCAACGCTGCCCGCCCCCTCGATCCCACCGCCCCCTCCACACCCCCCGCCCCCCGCGTACGGCCAGCCCCCCTCCGCAACCCCCCGTACCCCGCGGCCAGCCCCCGCGCGCCCCCATCCCTCCAACGCTTCCCGCCCCTCCCACCGCCCCCTCCACACCTCCCGCCACCGCCGCCACCGCCGCCCCCCGCAGTCGACGCCGCCCCCGCAGCCCCCGACGCCCCCGGCCCGCTGCACCCACGACCACCGCGCGCGCGCGCGAGAGAGAGAGAGCGAGAAAGAAAGAGAGAGAGAGAGAGAGAGAGAGAGAGAGAGAGAGGGAGAGGGAGAGGGGATTACCTTTGGGAGAGAGAGAGGAGAGGGGGTCGCCGATCACCGCCGCGGGAGAGAGAGGAGAGGGGGTCGCCGATCGATCACCGCGGGAGAGAGAGAGAGAGGAGAGAGAGTAAAATTTGGGGGGAATGAAAAAGTTCTCCCCGTCGTTTCAATTTAAGTCTGGAACGTAAATTTAGCGACGGAGTAGCGACGGATTATTCCGTCGCTAATGCGTCAGTAAATCTCGCGCGAGTAGCGACGGATTATTCCGTCGCTAAGTCGTCAGTAAATCTCGCGCCAATATTTTAGGCTTTTGCCGCCAAAATATGCGACGTTCTAGCGACGGATATAAAATCGTCGCTACATGGCCGACTACCTATCGACGGCATAGCGACGGATATGGACATAAAAAAATAAAAAAAATTGTCCACTGCTTTCCATCGGTATTCCGTCACAAATCCGTCGGGGATCCGACGGTGATAGCGACGGAAACTTTCCGTCGCTAAATGGCCGTCGCTAAAGTACTGTAATTTGGTAGTGCACCAATGCTGGTGTCAGGGTTCCATGATCTGGAATCAGAAGAATTAGAGCGCTCCTCACTATCGGATTCGGAGACTGCTGGGGATAATCCCGGAGGTAAGGCGTACCCGAGACCTCTTTTGGTCCTGCTGTAATACATCTCTGACTTTCCTTTCGGAACAGTCGCACGGATAGGAGTTCGTCTTCCCTTACCGTAATTGAGGCCACTCTTGAAGTCATAACCCATCTTTCGGATGATGTCTTTCGATTGTTGACTGTAACGTCTGTAGGCCTCAAAAAATGAAAGTCACGCTGAGTTGATCAGAACAAGTCCAAACAGTCACACTGAGTTGATCAGGACAAAGTCAAAAGTCACGCTCAGTTGATCCAGACAATATAAACAAATCATGCTGGAAGACAGCTCATCATTTGTCAGAGAGTAATTATGACTGACAGCACGACAGTCGAATAATGTCTCTTCGTATGCCACGTATGCACAGAATTCGAGAGATCATCGCCGTCTATTGCGTGATTTTCGAAATCTTCGAAATCTTCTTCAGCAAGACTCAGCCTTCGTCGAGTTGGCGTACCAAAAGGGTTTCTTGTCATTTAATGCGACTGACAAAGCAATTACTGTCAGAGATTTTGTGTCAGTCAAGACACGCCAAATCAAGACAGCTGGCAGTCCTATCTCAAGTCTGCGTGCATTTTTGAGTTCTTCACCTCAAGTTTGCGTGGATTCGGAAGTTTTCTTCCTCAAGTCTGCGTGGATTTTGAAGTTCTTTGCCTCGAGTCTACGTGGATCCTGAAGCTTCTTGCCCCAAGTTTGCGTGGATTTTGAAGCTTTCTACACCGAGTTTGCGTGGATTTCGTCTTCAACAAGTCTGCGTGGATTTCATCAAATTGGAGTACGTGGCAACCATGCCACTGATCTCTCGTCTGTGTGTCCTGTAACTTGCACACGACTCATGTATGATCGCCATGTGTCCAACAGTTACAGGCCACGTCCAGTAACTGCTCACAGCCTTGCGTATGTTAAATCCTGCGTGATTTTTAACTAGGCACAGGCTGTGAAGACAGTTATCTTTTCAGTTATTATTTTTGACTCTATAAATAGAGTTTTTTTTCTCATTCATTGTACAGATACACTGATATCTACTGTCAAAATTTTGAGAGCTTTTCTTCTTCGCATAGTCCAAGGGATAAAGCGATCGTCTTCTAGATCGGATTCCTACAGTTGTAATTTTCCCAGAAATACAATAAATAAAGAGAATTTCTTTATGGAAAACAAATTGGCGACTCTGCTGGGGAAAACCATCTCCTCTTCTGAGATGGCAACAACTCAATGCGACACTTCGTCAGTCGGCTCGACGAAGAAGGTGATGACGATCAAATTCGATCAACTCGCCTATGAAGAAATGCAGCGGGCTAAGGGTGGCAAGCCCACTTCAGCCTCCATCATCACTGCCAAGTCGAAGGGACACTCTGTCTATGTCCCTAAGAATCAGTTGGTAGTCAATGGTGAAGTCTCTGCCACAGTGTCTACTCCTAACACTGGCAAGAACTCCATTGCAAGCACGCACACTCTTGTGCGCTCGAAGATGACAGTAACCAAAAGTCATGCTGACAGTACTGGCTCCTTAGCCAAATCTGTTCCAACGTGCAAATTCAATCCCAAAAGTCACACTGACAGTACTGGCTCCTTAGCCAAATCTGTTCCAGCGTGCAAATTCAACTCTAAAAGTCACGCTGATAGTACTGGCTCCTTAGCCAAATCTATTCCAGTGTATAATTCTACATTCAACAGTCACGCTGACAGTACTGGCTCCTTAGCCAAATCTATTTCAGTGTGCAATTCTAAAATCCAAAGTCACGCTAACAGCTCTGGTTCTTTAACCAAGTCTGTTTCAGCGTGTATTTCATCAGAGAGGAATAGCTCCTTAGTTATCTCTTCTCCTTTACCGAGTTCTACTAGAACTGGGGGTGGTCTTCCACACAAAGTCCCTTCGAAAAGGAATAACTCTTTAGTTGTTTCTTCTGCTCCTGTAGTTTTTACTTCAGGAACAGCTTTGATTGACAATCTTGTTAGTCAAAGGAAAAGAGATAGTCCTTTGACTACTCTTCCTTCTGGACATTCTATGTTTCAAAATCTGAATGAGTCTAAGAAGAAACATTCTTCTATGACTTCTTCAAATTGGGTACAGAATCTATCCATTAAAGAGGATCTGTTACCAACTCCTAATCAAAGGAGTGGTTCAACTCTTTCTTCTCTGCAAATATCCAGATCAATGGAAGGAAAACTCCATGTTTCCAAAATTAATGTGTTACCTTCCACTGATTTAAGAACAAAACTCAGCACTTCTAGTGTTAAGAAACCATACCAATTGGATATGAAGATAAAAGATCCAGATGCAGAGTATGCAAGAAATTATGTGGCTCATATTAATCACTTTCTGTATAATCAAGAGCCATCAAGACCCAAGAACAGGAAGTATACTCCTCAATATTCACAAACAGATTTACGAAAATATCTTCAACAGAAGAGAAGGAGTGATTCTATGTCAAAGGAACATGCTGAATGTGACTTCTATCCAAGAGTCATAATTCAGTACAGATGTCAATCAATGGTTCAAGACCATGGTGATCATGAATGTGACTTCCAGCCAAGAGTCACAATGAAATGCAGATGTCAAACTAAACGACAGTCTGTCTTCAATCGGATTCAGTGTGAACCTATGCCTGATGAAGATGAGCCTTTGTTTGCCTCTGTTAACATGACTTCTCGGGACACCGGGGGTAGAGTTGATAGTCCAGATGGAGTATATAGAAATACCAGAGCAAGAGTCATGGCTTCTAGTCAAAGAAATTTGATCTCTGAAATTGATTCTGAATTCTTGGGAGAATCTAACTTCCCACCTCTTCCTACTGGGGGTAGTTCTCCTCTAAATGACTTTGATGCACGAAGCAGTGATTCAGAGCATACAACATCCACTAATTCATCAATAATTCCTCATACAGTCACGACATATATGGTGGATGGGAATACTGAATTGAACAATGAACCTTCTTCTTCAGTGACTCCTCAGGACCAAAGAATTGCTTCTTTGGAACAGCAAATGAAGTCTATGACTGACACTATGAAGTCAATGTATGAACTCATGACAGCTCAGTTGCAAAATCGACAGACTGTACCAGATGCCATACCAGTTGATACTGATATAAGTCCAGTACAAGTTCCTCCAGCAGTACAATCCAATACTCCTGGACCAGCTCAACCAAATCCTAGTCTCTCTGGAGCTGGGGGTAGTGCTTACAATGCTGTTCCTCCTTCCAACTATTCTCTACAAGCCACAACTCTACAATCTTCTGGAGTTGTCTCTGAAGAATTGAAGAATCTCAAAACTCAATTCGAGGCATTCAAACAAAAGGATGGTTTACAAAGGTTAGGCATCAAGCAACCTTATCCGATAGAATGGAAGCAAGTATCATATCCTCCCAAATACAAGCCTCCTACTATCTCATTCTATGATGGAACCACTTCTCCAAGTCAGTTTATTAATCACTTTGAAGTGATGACTGATCAACTGCAACCAAGTGATGCCCTCCTTACTCGGGTATTTATTGGATGTCTCAAGGGAACGGCTTATGAATGGTATAGAAGTCTCCCAGATGGGTGCATTACCTCATTTGCTGATTTCAAACAGATGTTTCTTGAAAGGTTCTATGAAGGGCTTAATGATATGACTATGTCTGCTCTTATTAGAATCAAGCAGAAAAATAATGAATCTACAGAGGAATACATTGAACGATTTCGAAGAGAAGCTCTGAAGATGCCTCTTGGAACTCCTGATGTTGTCACCATTGACACATGTAAATCAAACTTGTTGCCAATCATCAGTATGTGGACAGGGTCCACCCAATTTCAAGACTGGCCTTCCTTCATAGTCAGTGCCAAAGCTGCAGAAATCAGTGCTGAAACCTTCAAAGGTTTAGGAGTGCAGATGACTCCTAAAGAAACAGGAAAAGGTGCTAACAATAAAAATAATGCTCGCAAGGGAAAAAAAAACTCTTGAAGTTAATCTTCAGAGCAAAGATGCATCAACTGTTCAAACTCCTGCCTCTACAACTCAACAATCAAGAACACCTCGCCCCAAAGAAGAATATTCTTTTGATGACGACGATGTCCTTGGTATCTTTGAATGTCTGCTAAAAGGTAATAAAATAAAATTACCTGAAATCAAGAAACCTGATGAAGCTGGGAAGACAGATCATCCTAAATACTGTCCATACCACAGAATGCTGGGTCACACAATTCGTACATGTTATGTACTGAAAGGAAAGATCCAAGAAATGATTAAGTCTGGAGCTATCTCTCTTACTCCAAAAGAGAAGACTGTCACTTCTAATGTCGTCTCTATGCAATTTGGAGACTTCCCTCCTCAATTTCTTGAAAGCAGAATTGTTCCTATTCCCAAGGCAACTATTGAAATAGTGAATATTCCTCCTCCACATTCTGAAGGATTAGCACTAATCACTTTGGAGACTGGAGAAATCATGTGGATTCATCCTGATCTAGTAGCAGACTTTGAATCTCCTTCTCCTCAAAAGACTACTTCTCGAAAGTCCAAGAAGGCTGGAAAGATCAAGTCATGTCATATGACTTCTCTTGGGTCTACCTCTGACACAGAGCCAAAAGAAAAAGAAGAAGCACTTGCTAGTGCTACTCGAACAGGGAAACCTTATCTAAAGGATTATTCTAAGAATCCTAAAGATCCTACTGATATCCCTCCAGCTGCTGAAGATGCTCCTAATGTTCCTCCTGAAGAAGAATCATCTACTACACCTGTTCCTTCAACTACACCAGTTGAACCTGTTCCTCCCAAGCCCACAGCTCTTGAGAAAGGTAAGCAACAAGCTCAGTTTGATAAACCAATCAAGAAGTCTCCTTCTCTTGGACTTCAGAAGCCTTACAACTTCGACATTCTAGCTCAGCTTGCTAATACTCCAGCTAGAATGTCCCTCTTTGAACTTCTACGTCTTTCTAAAGAAACTCGGAAGACGTTAAGTGAAGCACTTCTACAAGCTGACTCTTGTCTTACACAATTGAAGAAACCAGATGCAGAACCTGCCACTTGCTTACATTGCAACAGTGTACTGGAAATTATCCCAAATATCACCTTTACACAAGACGACATGCTACTGGAGGATAATCGACATGACCGGCCTCTCTACTACACTGGTTATATTGATACGATGAAGATAGATCGTATCCTCATTGACCCAGGGTCTGCTATAAGCATAATGCCAAAGAGTTTGTTGGATGAACTAAAAATCCCTCTTCATAAGCTCTCCAAGACGGTTACTACTATCTTGGGATTCAATCAAAGCCGAAGTGAGCCTTTGGGAAAAATTCATCTGAAGCTTCAGATAGGCGATTTCAGATCTAAAGTCACTTTCTATGTGATCGAGATCGTGGGATCCTATAATCTTCTTCTGGGGAGGCCCTTTCTTCATGAAAATAATGTGGTGCCCTCTACTCTTCATCAATGTTTTAAATACATTGATAGCAATGGAAGAGTACAAAAAGAAGTTGCTGATATAAATCCCTTCTATGGGGTTGAAGCTTATTTCAATGATTCCCGAATGTACAAAGAAGAGTATACAAGGGTCATACAAGCTATGGAGAAAGAGGATGCACAAAGTGAAATCTTAATAATTCCTGTTAAAGGTCGAACTACTCAGCAACAATCTCCCAAACTCTCTGGAGAAAGTTCTTTCATCATTCCAGTAAGTGGACGGATCTCTCCGTTACCTCAGTCGTCTACTCAAAATACACTGATCATTCCTGTCAGTGGGCGTACTACGGTTCCTGTATCTTTACAGGATACTCTGCTAATTCCAGTTGGAGGGCAGACTACTCTTTCATCTCAAGCTTCAAGGGAGCTCACCTCTTCTGAGCCATTTGTTATCGATCTTAATCGAAACAAAGCTTCTTCTTCTTCTCCCCCTTTAGTCATTGATTTGGCTAAAATCTCTAAGGCTCAGCCTTCTCCCAATGTAAATATTGCTACTTTTATATTTAATGAAAAGTCTCCACCTTTGCAGTACGTTGATATGTGTAATTATGTTCATAGTTATTTACATCTGTTAGATGACTTGAACACAATAACCATAGGAGTTGTACAAAATGTTCATACAGATGTATCTCTAGAACCTGTACAATCTTCATACTTTTTAGTTTCCAGCAGAAAGCCAGGAGACATTCCAATATTCTTTTTACAAAGGGCCCCAAAGTCCTTCTGATGTAGAAGATGATGACAAAAATGATGATACTGGAAGATTACAACTACGTCGTTATAGTCAACAATCTAGAGACATCATCAAAAATATGGGCTATGACTTCAGGACTGGCCTCAATGATGGAAAAGGAAGAAAAATGCCTGTTCGGATTCCTCCTCTGAAATATGGAAGGACGAAATACGGATTGGGCTATACTGCTCCTATTCCTTTCATCAATATTATCCATGAAGATCCTGAATCTGATGAAGATAAGAGATCTGATTCTTCTAGTACTACTTCTTGGGATTCCGATACAAGTATCGGGGACTTCTACTGTAACATTCTGTCTTCCAACATGGTTTCTATTTACCATTCTGAAGAAAGTGATGAAAACGAAGAAGAATTTGAAATCTCACCTGAATCAGAACAATGGGCCCAAAGGTTAGATAATCAATGGGAATTCCGATTTGAGCAAAAAGAACCTCCGACTGAAGATAAACTTGTTCAAATAGATGTTGGTGAAGAGGGATCCCCCAAACCAATATTCATCAGTGAAAGTCTTTCAGAAGCTGATAAACAAGACATGATCAAGCTCATTCGTGAATACATCGATGTCTTTGCTTGGAGTTATGAAGATATGCCAGGGCTTGATCCCCAAATCGTAACTCACAAACTGAATATCTTGCCGAATGCTAAACCGGTTAAACAACAACAACGACGATTTCGTCCAGACATTATGGATGCAATTGAAGCTGAAGTCAATAAACTCATTACCTCCGGGTTTATTAGAGAGGAACAACATCCCGATTGGGTGGCTAACATTGTTTCTGTTCTTAAAAAGACTGGCAAGATCAGAGTATGCATAGACTTCCGCGATCTCAATGCGACATGTCCTAAAGACGAATTCCCTCTACCAATCACTGATGTCATGGTTGATAATACCTGTGGATTTGAACGAATGTCATTCATGGACGGGTATTCTGGGTACAATCAGATCAAAATGTTTCCAGATGATGAGAAGCACACTTCTTTCAGAACGCCGATTGGTACATACTGTTATACAGTTATGTCATTCGGTCTCAAGAATGCAGGAGCAACTTATCAACGAGCTATGAGCACTATATTCCGCGAACATTTGCGGAAAACAGTCGAATGCTATATTGATGATATTACAGTCAAAAGTCGACAAAAGGAGGATCATATCCAAGATTTGAAGACTATTTTTGATCTAATGCGTAAGCATTAATTAAAGATGAACCCTACTAAGTCCTTCTTAGGCGTCTCTAGTGGTAAATTTCTCGACTTCGTCATTACCTCTAAAGGTATACACGTGGATCCCGAGAAGATCAAAGCCATCCAAGAGATGCGTCCTCCACGTACCTTAAAAGAGCTACGAGGATTTCAAAGAAGAATCGCTTATATCAGGAGATTCATCTCTAATTTATCAGGACGCTGCAGACCATTCAACAAACTTATGAAGAAAGGTGTCTCTTTTGTCTGGAATGATGAATGTCAGAAAGTATTCGATGATATAAAACAATATCTGATGAGCCCACCAGTATTGGTACCTCCCGTCTCAGGAATACTGTTCCTCCTCTATACTCGAGCAATGAGTCATTCATTGGGTGCATTACTCGCTCAAAAGAATCAAAATGGCCATGAACAAGCCATTTATTATCTCAGCCGTACTATGACCGGAGCTGAACCTCGATATTCACCGGTTGAAAAAGAATATCTAGCCTTGATGTTTGATGTCCAAAAGACACGTCATTATATCATTGGTCAGACTATTCATGTCATCTCCAGGATCAATCCTATACGGATCATGATGAAGAAACTCAGTGTTTTGAATTCTCGATTGGCTAACTGGGGAATCCTACTTGCTCAGTATGACATGCACTATATTCCTCAGAAATCAGTCAAAGGACAAGCTTTAGCTGATTTTCTGGCTGCTCACTTAATTCCAGAAAATTCAAAACTCTATGATGAAATCCCAGATGAAGTCCTAGATTCAAATCAAATTGTTGAAGACGATCCTACTTGGCTTCTATTCTTTGATGGAGCATCAAGAATTGGTCCTAATGGCGATATTGTCGCTGGAGTTGGAATTGTTCTTGTATCGCCAGAAGGTCTTGCTATCCAAAGAGCTTATTCTCTTGATCAGCCATGTTCAAACAATGTAGCTGAGTATAATGCACTACTTATTGGTCTTCAACTCGCTAAACATCTGAATATTCAACATTTGGAGGCATATGGAGACTCTAAACTCATTGTCAATCAGATCAGGGGTACTTATGAAGTTCGTCATCAAGATCTGGTTCCTTATCATAGAGCAGCTATATCTATGGCTTCTTCGTTTGAAGAATTCTTTATTGAACATGTTAGGCGAGCATGTAATACAGAAGCTGATGCTCTTGCTAATCTTGCGGCGGTGCTGGCTATTCCAATCAGACGGCAACAAATGATTGTTGTTTGTAATCGAAAATTATTTCATCTTGAAAATAACTTGACTCTAGGACTTCCAGTTGACATTGAAGAATCAACATCTCATGACGTCAACACAACAAGAGGATTTGGATTCAGTCGTAAATTAATGTCATCTTCATCGTCTTCAACAGTTCGTGTTCTTCCATCACTTACGATGTATAGGAGCTTGTGGGACTTCTTGTCGAGGAAGTCTATCAGTAGTGGTACGCGAAGAAGTTGCGGGAGCTTTCCCCTTGGCCTGAGCATCAGCTTTCTTAGGAGCCATTTCGGCTGAGAAAGGAGAAAAAGAAGTCGGTGAAGAAGGAGTTCGTCGGGGAAGATGAAGTTCTCTTCTGTGGGTTCTCTCTTTCAAACGCAAGTAAAGAAAGAAAGAAGTAATCTATGGCCTATTTATAGGCTCATAAAGAATTCTAAATGACGGCCAAGTCATTATTGCCTCGATATTTGGAGATTTGTACGGGATCCTAACAGCACAGAATCCCAACAGACTAATCATCTCGGAGTAAATCTCTCATTGAAGTCATCTCAGCGTGACTAAATCCATTTTATCATCTCTATTTCAAAGTATTTTGAAATAATTTATCATTTTTTTTGAAAACTTTGAAGGGGGTTTTGTAGGCCTCAAAAATGAAAGTCACGCTGAGTTGATCAGAACAAGTCCAAACAGTCACACTGAGTTGATCAGGACAAAGTCAAAAGTCACGCTCAGTTGATCCAGACAATATAAACAAATCACGCTGGGAGACAGCTCATCATTTGTCAGAGAGTAATTATGACTGACAGCACGACAGTCGAAGAATGTCTCTTCGTATGCCACGTATGCACAGAATTCGAGAGATCATCGCCGTCTATTGCGTGATTTTCGAAATCTTCGAAATCTTCTTCAGCAAGACTCAGCCTTCGTCGAGTTGGCATACCAAAAGGGTTTCTTGTCATTTAATGCGACTGACAAAACAATCACTGTCAGAGATTTTGTGTCAGTCAAGACACGCCAAATCAAGACAGCTGGCAGTCCTATCTCAAGTCTGCGTGTATTTTTGAGTTCTTCACCTCAAGTTTGCATGGATTCGGAAGTTTTCTTCCTCAAGTCTGCGTGGATTTTGAAGTTCTTTGCCTCGAGTCTGCGTGGATCCTGAAGCTTCTTGCCCTAAGTTTGCGTAGATTTTGAAGCTTTCTACATCGAGTTTGTGTGGATTTCGTCTTCAACAAGTCTGCGTGGATTTCATCAAATTGGAGTACGTGGCAACCATGCCACTGATCTCTCGCCTGTGTGTCCTGTAACTTGCATACGACTCATGCAAGATCGCCATGTGTCCAACAGTTACAGGCCACGTCCAGTAACTGCTCACAGCCTTGCGTATGTTAAATCCTGCGTGATTTTTAACTAGGCACAGGCTGTGAAGACAGTTATCTTTACAGTTATTATTTTTGACTCTATAAATAGAGTTCTTTTTCTCATTCATTGTACAGATACACTGATATCTACTGTCAAAATTTTGAGAGCTTTTCTTCTTCGCATAGTCCAAGGGATAAAGCGATCGTCTTCTAGATCGGATTCCTACAGTTGTAATTTTCCCAGAAACACAACAAATAAAGAGAATTTCTTTATGGAAAACAACATCGAAGTTAAAGATGCCCCGTATCGTTACTTTTGCTATCATCCGTATAGTTGAACTCTTGTTTCGGTCCTTTACTAAAAAGTATTGGACTCTCGCCTTTCTTTCGAACGGGAGCAACACGATACGAATCATTTGGATGTTCGAGTGAGACTTCTGTTTGAAGAGATTGTACAACTCCTATTGTAAATGATTGGAAGCTATCTAACGTATCCAAATAGCATTTAGCATGATAAATGACATCAGATACTGGAAAGTAGATGCTTTTTCATTAATTTGTACATCTGTATTTACAGCAGGACCTTTAGCCTTAGTAGGCTTGGTCAGATTGATTACAAGGGGGGAGAAGAAGAACGTGGAGGAGGCTTGTTACGACGAAGGTCAATAACAAGTGGCTCAGAGGAGGTGAGCTCCCTTTTTTCCTTGTTACGAGATGAATCAACAAGTGGCTCAGAAGAGGTGAGCTGCTTTTTGTCCTTGTTATGATGTAAGTCGATAACAAGTAGCTCAGAAGAGGTGAGCTCCCTTTGATCTTGATCACCATCAATTGGTTGCTTCCGAACTGGCAAGTGAATAGCCAGTGGTTTGGAGGATTGAGGATGAGAAACACGCCCTTTGACAGGTATGATGAGGGTGTCATTGGGCACTGTTTCTTGTTCTTCTTCAGTGTCCATGGCCAATACCACTTTCATGAACTCTTCCTTGTACATACGAGCGTCGTTGCAATATGCTTTGACACATTTAAAAGGGTAGAGATCTGCAACCTCCTTTTGAACTTCTCCTATGTCATCGACATATTTGAAGCATTGATGGAGAGTTGAAGGAACAATATTGTGTTCATGAAGGAAAGGTCTACCCAGAATGGCATTTTAGGAACAACCATGGTTGTCTATGATGTAGAAGGTCACCTTTGTGCGAAGATTGCCTATTTGGAGTTTTAGGCGAATCTTGTCCAAAGGCTCACTCCTTCCTTGGTTGAATCCCAATATGGTGGTGATTGTGCTTGAAAGACTATGCACTGGGATCTTCAGTGCATCCAGCATTATCTTCGGCATGATGCTGAGAGCTGACCCTGGATCAATCAGAATACGATCGACTTTCATCGAGTCGACATATCCTGTATAGTATAGAGGACGGTCATGTCTATTGTCTTCCATCAGCATGTCATCTTGTGTAAAGGTAATGTTTGGAATTAATTCCAACACACTATGACAATGACGGCAAGAGATCGGCTCTGCTTCCGGCTTCTTGAGAAGAGTTAGACAGGTTTCTGCCTGCATCAGGGCTTCACTCAAAGTTTCTCGAGTCTCTTTAGAGAGTCGTAAGAGCTCGAAGATTGACAGCCTGGCCGGTGTATTGGCTAATTGAGCCAAGATATCAAAATTGTACGGCTTCTCAAGTACAGAAGGAGATGATTTCTTCAAAGGTTTGTCAAATCGGACTTGTTGTTTGCCTTTGTCAGCAGCCACCGGCTTGAAGGGAATGGATACTACAATCGGTGTGGATACAGAAGGGATATCCTCATTAGAGACCGATTGCACTGGAGCAGACTCCGAAGAAGAAGCAGGATTCTCTTGATTTTTGGGAATTTTCCGTAGGTAGGCTTTCCCTGACCTTGTGCCCAGCAGGATTTCTTCTTCAACTATGGGGTCAAAAGACACCATGTTGCAGATCTTTATTTTGCCTTTGGAGCGGTCTTTGTTTTTGGAGGAAGAGGGAACTTCAAACTCTGAAGCAAGATCAGGGTGAATCCACATAATCTCACCATTGTCAAGAGATAAGGGGATGAGACCTTCACTTCGCGGAGGAGGGAGATTCTCGATTTCGAGAGTAGCCTTGGGAATAGGGATGACACCATGCTGTATCATCTGCGGAGGAAAGTCTCCGAACTGTACCGAAACCATGTTTGCAGTAACAATCTTCTCGTCTTGTTGCAGAGTAACAACACCAGCATTGACGAGCTCTAGAATTTTGCCCTTGAGCACGTAGCATGCTCGAGTGGGATGCCCGATGAACCTGTGATAGACGCAGTATTTGGGATGATCAATCTTACCGACCTCATCAGGCTTCTTCAGGTCCGGAAGTTGGAGCTTATTGCTTTTGATTAAGCAATCAAAGATGCTCGTAGTGTCGTTATCATCAAAAGAGTACTCCACTTTCGGACGTGGTTCCCTTGGTAGAGGGGCAGAAGGAGTAGAAGTAGACGTGGGTGGAGCCACGTTGACCGCCAGAGACTCTTTGCTCTTGAGATTGATATTCAAGGTTTCTTTGTTCTTGCGGTTGTTCTGACGATTACCACCGCTCGACGTCTGGTGTTCATCCCGGTCTGGGTTAGACATTTGTACCCCCAGTTGTTTGAACTTCTCGGCACTCACTTCAGATGCTTTGGCGTTGACAATGAATGATGGCCAGTCTTGGAATTGAGTTGACCCCGTCCACATACTGATAATAGGCAAAAGATTTGCCTTACAAGTGTCTATGGTGACAGCGGCTAGAGTCCCAGGAGGCATTTTCAAGGCTTTTCGGCGGAACCGTTTAATGAAACTCTCAGCAGTTTCATTGTGTCTTTATTTGATTTTATTGAGGGCTGACATGGTCATGTCGTTGATCCCTTCATAAAATCGCTCCAAGAATATTTGTTTAAGACCCGAGAAGGAGGTGATACAGCCATCGGGCAAACTTCTGTACCAATCGTATGCTATGCCGACTAAACAATCGACGAATACTCTGGTAAGAAGAGCGTCATCTGGCTAAAGTTGGACAGTTATTACCTCAAAGTGGTTAATGAACTGACTGGGAGAAGTGCTGCCATCAAACAGCGAGATTATTGGGATTTTGTACTTTGGAGGAAATGGGACTTCCTTCCATTCAACTGGGTAGGGTTATTTGATTCCCAATCTCTGTAAGTTGTCCTTCTCTTTGAAGGCCTCGAATTGAGTGCGTAAGAGCTTGACAGCTTCATTAGCATCCTCCGATGATGAAGAAGGAGCAGGTTGAATGACAGTGTTGGAAGGAGGAACAGCATGATAAGCACTACCCCTAACCCCTGACTGGCTGGGTGTAAGTTGAACTTGTACATGGGGTATTTGAGGAGATACTACCCCCAGCCCTGTATTAACAGGCACCGACGATGCTATGATCTCGAGATTTGCAGCAGGTACAGTCGGTGGTACTGTATGTTGTGCCACAATGATAGAATGCATACTGGCGACCATTTCAGCCATGGTCTTCAGCTTGTCTTCTAGCACAGCTATTCGCTGTTCTTGATTAGCTGAACTGGAAGCATCCGGGTCTTCAGTGACAGTGTAAGCTGTCACTTCTCTAGGTACAGTAGAGGATACTGTCTGTTCAGAGCTTTCACTGTATGCATCATAGTCAGAGAAAGAATCATCTCCTGAGTGAGAAAGAGGGAGATGATCAGAAGGATCTTGGAGAAGATTCCTTTGACCGATTGTATCTCGGCTTCGGGAACGAGTATATCGAAATACTCCTTCAGAAGAATCTTGGAGTAAATCTAAATACCGTTGGTTGGGTCGGCGAGACTTGCCGTGCTTAGAGCACTTTCTACCTTCAGTGTCTCGAGAGGCCATGTTGACAGAAGCGTACAGCACTTCGTCTTCATCTTCTGACATTGGTTATGTAGTTGCAAAGTTTAGACGATCAAAGACAAATCGCTTTGTTGTCTGGCAACAACACTGGATGACCACCTTGTGATTACAATGGTGCTCGGGTGGTTGCACTGAAGGTGTTGAGGCATAGTCCCGCTTTTGCCTGAGGTGCTCTCGGAGATCAGGAACCAGGCCGTGTAATGCCCGTGGTTCGTATTACGTATTCTGTATACGTGTACGTATCTCAGACCCGTATTTCGACTTGTCCTAGTTAGCTAGTCTTGGGTTCTTGTATTGGCTCGGTTTGACCTGGCTTGGTTCGGGTTGGGTTTGGATTGGTTTGGCTTGGTTTGGGCTAGCATGAACCCCTACCTACCACCACTACCATTTATTAACCTCAACTCATTTCTCTCTCCTCATTACTCTTCTTCTTCTCCTCCATTAACTCTCCACCTACCAGGAAGAGGTCTAGGCAAGTGCAACTTGCTTCATGGAGGAACTCTAATTTTATTATTTTATTCTCTTCCTTACAGCATTTTAACTTACTTTAGTACTTGACATTTTCACTTTCCCTGGCTAGATTCTTGTAGATCTACAATTATATTGTTTTTTGGAATTCTTGGGTTTTGATCTACTTAATCTTGTTATTACTAAGTTTTGATGGTTCCATGTTGTTGACAATTTCATTCTGCCCCATTTTGACCTATGGAAGTTCGGATTTGGGCTCCGGATGATGGAGTTATGGAACTTGGGAGCTTGGCGTTCATGGTGTTCTTCTTCTCGGAAATTTGGGGGAGAAAAATAGTGCTGACTTGACCGCATGAATATTTTATGCGACAAGTGATACCCTGAGCCGCATGAACTCAACGCTCGCGAGCCGCATAGACCGCAGTCTCCCAGCCGTATGGGTTGTTTCCCTTGACCGCATAGTCATTGCTCCCCGCAGCCGCATGGGTTGCTCCTCCCCGGCCGCATGTACCTGATTGGTCAGCTAGCCGCATAAACCCGCTGGACCCCAGCCGCATAAGACTCCGCTTCTCTTGAGCCGCATAGGCCTTGCTCCCCGCTGGTCGCATGAGAACTTCTTCTCCCGAGCCGCATGTGTGCCCGCTCATTCGAGCCGCATGAATATCCTTGACTCAGCCGCATGACTGACTGGATCTCCGAGCCGCATATGACTAATACCCCACTCTTCCCGCTAGCCGCATATGCCTCCTTCTCCTCAGCCGCATGAACTTTTGACCCTCAGCCGCATGAGCTGCTGTCGCATGGATTCTCTTCTTGGCCGCATGCGCCTGACCCCATCTGAGCCGTATGGACTGTCCTCTATTCAGCCGCATGAGATCATTCCTGGCCGCATATGCCTTAGCCGCATGGCTCTTCTATAGTCCTGAATAATTTGACCTGACATGATAGTGGCCCGTCGTGGTGCACTCCTGACATGATAACTTGACCTGATAATTTGACCTACTACACATGACACGACAGTGACCCATAGTGGTGCACTCTTAACCAGTACCCTGACAATGCTTGATAGTGGCCCGTCGTGGCGCACTCTTGATAAGTAATAATGATAATGATTGGCTTGGACACCGTGGTTGTTTGCATTGATTGTGCTTGTATAAACTACGAGTCCTGTGTGTCTTGCATCATGTCTAGGGTATGATCCCTGAGTACCACGGTCAGGGATTCATACTGAATCTGGCTAGGTTAATGACTAGATTGATCAAATAGTTCATGGAGAATTTTCCAGTTACCTGTTGCCCCTTTGGTCCCGGCCTTATATATATATACATGGGATTTGTTGCTATCCGTCGAGATGAGCGCACTTCCAGCCCGCCGTCGAGTGTGGTACCTTAGGACACATGTATCTTACTACAGTGTGTCTGCTATATCCTGCTATCTTTTCATTTTCTTGCTGGGATCACTCAGGTAGTAACAAACAGGTAACCGGACTTGGAATTCTTATTGCATCTTGCTAGTAACTAGGCCTGTGATAACCCTAGTTAGTTAAAGTAGCAAGCCGTACTTATTGCTTGGCCGTGATTGTTGGATGGGGTTCAATCTGTCTAGTCTTGTCTTGATCCTGTACAAGATTGTTACATGTCTTGATTTCTTACATTTATCTTGCCGATAAATGGTGGGAGAAACCAAGTTCTGTTCAGACGAAGGGTTACAATCCCGATCCTTGTTTGGTTTATGGGTTGTAACCTGGTTATCTGAATAGTCCCATGGTTATCTCATCGTATATCATCCTGTCATGCTCTTCCATATGTCCTGTCTTTTATTGATTCTGTACAAGATTGTCTTTTATATTTACTTGTCATATTTTTTTCTTAAATTACTGTCTCTTATTTTGTAATTATATTATTGTGCTAATTGCTGGTTTTAGTTCCTAAGTGAAGCCTCCTTTGTGGCACTTGCTCTTTCTGGGGTCTGACCCAGCTGGTTTTGTATGGCCAGATATCGGAGCAGCAGCAAAGGATCTACCTGCTTTTCAGCCCGATGGTGAATGCCAGGCGTAACCAGGGCAACGAGTGGGTTTTTTTTGTTCTCCCACTTTATTGTAAAATTATTCTTTTGAGGCGTTTAGCCGCCGAGCCAGTGTTAGCTCGTGTACATTTTTTTTACTGTCTGCCTACGGGCTGTAACATGATTGGCAACTCGAGGTTGATCATGTATGACATAACTCTTGCTAGCCCTCACATTTTGAATGACTAGCTTCATGATCATCTGGATATGTAATGTTTGGGACGTCTTACAATTGTATATTTGGTGGTCTGATATCTTGTAACATTTACTTACTTGTTTATGATTGAGACACTAGGCTTGTTATTGACCATAGGAGACTGATGGCTTGTAGATAAACCCTCATATTTCTAGACAGCCGTGACCGTATAGTGGATCCCATTTCATTATACGTAGCTGGCTATGTCTGCCCCCGCTCTCCAGTATTCTGGTTCTGGGGCGTGACAGGCCGGGACGGGAAAAAGTTCGAGGGATGTGTTCTTTGACAACATTCGGAACATGGTTTCGATTCTTCAAATGTTTTGTCCCTTGAGTGTACAGGGAAGTACTCACTTCATTGGCATAGGTGTCAGGATTTTTGATCCTGAAAGTTTGCTTTTGATGCTGGTTGGCCTTCGGCATTGGTTGTTTGCGTTTTGCCGAAGTTGGTCTATTGAGATACATTCTTAGATCAGCAAATTTACCCCCAGGGGTTTCTGTCTGAGACACCAGCAATTTTCCCTGTTTCGAGCGGGATATTTTGAGAGTTGGGAGATCTTGGAATTCTGCTACCGGAGTAGGCAGAATACCTCTTCGATCAGTACAAGTTCTCTTGACTTGGAGAGAAGAATCCTTGTTTGAAAGAGTCCTGGTACTGACTGGTGCCGAGGCACGTTCAGATTGATCTTCTACGGTAAAAACCGAGGAAGACTGAGAAAAGACCAAAGGGCCTTTTTCTTTGTTTTGAGAAGAAGGGTTAGCTAAAGAGCGTTTCCCTCTGTTGTCTTCCAAGTCATGGGACGAGGAAGTTTGAGAAAAGACCAATGGGCCTTTTCCTTTGTTCTGGGAAGAAGGGTTAGCTAAAGAGCGTTTCCCTCTGTTGTCTTCCAAGTCATGGGACGAGGAAGTTTGAGAAAAGACCAACGGGCCTTTTCTTTTGTTCTGATGAGGAGGAGGAATAGTCAAAAGACTACCCCCAGTGGATTGCGCTGGAGCAACAGGATGCTTGGGAAGAGGCACAGAGACTTACCCCTTACAGTGAGAAGAAGAGATATTAGCCAAAGGGCTGTCTCTCTTGGACTGCGCAGGCACAGCTTGCGCATGGTGAACTCTGCCAGTAGGCGCAATGTCTGATTGTGCAGGAGGAATTTTGGCAGATAATTGTTTGGTTCTGGCCACAGACACTGTGGTTTGCGCCTCAGAAGTTCTGGCCACAGAGTGTTTGGGATGCACTCTGGTTGCTGGAGTGCTGGATTGCGCAGGAATTGTTATTGCTAACTGCGCCAGGGGCAGAGGAGTCTTGCACTTTGACAGGGTAGCATAGGAAATTTGTGCACTGCCAACAGCAGACTGCGCATGAGTGATAGAGGCAGATTATGCAACAGTGACAACAGACTGTACAACAGTCTTGACAGCAGAGACTTTAGACTGCACAGCAGTCTTGGTGGCAGAATCATCAAACTGCGCACTAGTCTTGGTGGCAGAACTGACAGACTGTGCAGCAGTCTTAGGGACCCACACTGGGCGCACTTGCTCGTGGCAGAAGTTGTTGCAGTGCGAGGGGTGGTCTTGGAGTTGATCAACGCCTCGTAGGCTGTCTGGTTGACCTTTACAACCAGCGTCTTCTGCGTCTTCCCGATAGACGCAACGTCACATTGAGTTGTCACTTTCTCGTCGGAGGAGATCCCCAGCAGAGTCGCCATTTTGTTTGCAAAAATAAAAATATGATCTTTATTTCACAAACTTTGTAAAGAAGATTACAAGAATTCTGGGAAAGTACAACTGTAGGAATCCGATCTAGATGACGATCGCTTTATCCCTTGGATGATGTGAACTTTGAAGACGATAGCCTCTGAAGAAAACAGCAGCACTTTGGCAAGAACTCCTGATCTCTCTGATCTTGATTCTGAATTTCTGATTTTTTATGTGTGATCCTGGAATGAAGACTTGAAACTCTATTTATAGAGTTCTAGAAATAACTAAATTTTAGTTATTCTGAATTACGTATGTTGGATTGCACATGGACTGGGTTGCGCAGCATCAAACTGCGCTGGCAGTTATTTGATCGTGGGCTGACTGTGCTGGACACATGTCATCATTTGATTGAAATACGCATGATCGTGTGCAGACAGTTGCCACGTAGTGAGCAATTGATGGCATGAAGGCCACGTGTAATTTTGTCAGTTGTCTTGATGGAGTGCGCCACCTGAATTGCGCTGACTTCAGATTGCGCTGATATGGACTGCGCTGCAGAGAGTCTGGCAGATTGCGCAGCATGGACAGCTGTCCTCGAGCTCTGTGCGGCACGATAAACGAACAGTTTCCTCGTTCTCCGTGCTGTCAGTTGTCAGAAGATTTGATTCTGTCAGGTAATGATGACAAGGCCACGTCAGCTTCCGCACTTGGATGAGTGCGCAGTTCAGTCTGCACAATCGAGATGGTGCACAATCTGTCTTCTGCGCAATTCAATTGAAGGATGCATTTGTTGATTTTCATGACTTTATTGATGGGTGCAACTTGATTTTTAGGACCTACAAGTAGAAAAAATTATTGGAAGTACCACGGCTTGGCCAACATGCGACATTATGCTGTTTGAAGACTAGGTACGTCTTTAGTGATACCTCTCTCTTAGTCCAGGAATAATATAAGTAATGAATATTATAGTAAGATGAAAGTTTACTGCTTGGTTTAATGGTAAGAGTGTTTAAACCAATTCATCGTAGATCATGTATTGACTAACTGGAATATCTGAATCTTTCTAGAGCAGTGTTCTAATTATTTACCTATTAAATTGTAGTAGTTTTACTTTTACTGCTTGGTTTAATGGTAAGAGTATTTACCTTTTAAATTGTAGAAGGGTGTACTCATATGCTCCCAATTGAAACAAATTCTCATTATTTTATCAATTTATCGACACAGCGCAATGGATTGATCAAGCTTAGTCCTTCAACAACTTCTCGCTCTCCAACTTCTACACTTCCCTTCCTTGATGCTTGTCCCAACACTAAGCCAACCCCAAACCCATCCTGATCATAGAAGTAAGATCCACATTGACTCGTGTTGCTCTTTTTGGTCCTATAGCTGCATCATCTCTCATATCCACAACTGCATCCATTCAACCAACTCCACATCTTCAATCATGCATTTATACAGCTTACTGCCTCTTGTATCTTAGTTTGATAACTCTGATATAAAGTTGTTCTTATTAACTGATGACGTGTAACATATTGCTTCTTCAGTTGTAGATTCATTTTGTCACTATATGTCACAAGTTTTCATTCTAACTTGAAAAGAACAATATAAAAATATAAAGCTCTTGCTAAGATGAGCTAAATTAGTTTGTAGAGCCATAACACAAAGCTCATGTTCTTATAGCAACAGTTTACTGACATGAAATTTACTCCATGATGGTCATTTGCATTAATTTTAAACAGAAAAGACAAAGGATTATAATGGTTTTAACCAGCAATAAAGAAAGGGTGTGCCACAAGTTGTGGACTTGCTAAGTATGTATGGATATGAATGGATCACTAATAAATTCAACTGACAATGGATTCCAGTTGTTTGGTTGATTATAACTTATAGAATTTTAGGCAATTTTATATTGATAGCTAACTCATAAATTCAACTTCTTGTTTATTAACCAGGAACACTAATGTTTCTCCCCTATATTTGTGTAGGTTGGATGAAGTAAGAGGATTTCTGAGGAGCTTTGGTTGTGGATAGGCTCGAAGGGTTCGAGCTAAATTTTGGATATACAACATTTTGGATATATGTATGGAAATAATTAAACGCTGACTACGTTGTTAATGTTTAAGTTTGGAGAAATTATGAAGGATTTTGAATGTTCTTGACAGTGAAATTAATGAATTTACTAGTGTTCGGAATTCATTCTGTGATTGATTCGTCGAGAAGCATTTAAATTTTTGAATACCCGTATTTTGTGTATATATGCAATAGATATATGTGGCATTCTGTATATCTGCAATCCTATTTGGATGTGCTGCAATACTATTATGATGTGAATTGTTTTTTTACACTAATGCATTCTGCAATAGCATTCTAACATGATATTGGTGCACATATAATAGCGCGAAAGAAACGCTATAGAAACCAATTTGCATCAAAAAGCTATTCAAACGTTATTATGAAACTATAGCGTTCGTAAATGCTATGTAAATTCTATAGCATTTATCACTGCTATAACAAGTCTATAGCGTTCATGAACGCTATAATAACTAAATAGCGTTCATGAATGCTATTACTTGCCTATAGCGTTCTTATATGCTATAAGACTTGTATAGCGTTCATAAATGCTATAACCTGTCTATAGAGCCATGGAACGCTATAATCCATCAATAGCGTTTATGAACGCTATAACTTTATAGCATTCTTATACATGGGGCAATTATAGTGGGGGCATTTGTAGCAGGCCGAATACGCTATTATAGGCATTCTACAGCGTTCTGAGTACGCTATCGTATCCCATATCTGTTGTAGTGGTTGTTCTCTTTATACTGACTACATAAGTGAACAAACACCTCTGTTATTATGGATGCTTGTGCCCTTAATCCGGATATAATAACAGACATGTATATGCAGTATGTATAACATTGACTCATAAAAGAGTGAGATTCATTATGGATCAACAACCTCTATGAATTGGGTAATAACATTGTATGTATGATGGGCTGTTGATTATAAAAGGAATCCATATCCTGATACATCGGGTGGATGATGTCCCCTTAATAAACTCATAAGGGTTGTCATGTAAACCCTGTAGGTGGATTGTATCCGACATGACAAATAAAGTTGAGTGGTACTACTTAAGGATAAAAGATGTCGATCAATATAGTTGTCAGTAACTTAATTTGATCGACGGACATTCGGTATCTTAACATGGGGAGATAAACAAGCATATAATAAAAGGAGCCCACAATATAATTTAGGATTATGAAGGTAGTGCAACAATAGCTCTTTAGTGGACCGAGCTATTGTTAATGGGCTTGGGCTGTGTGTTCGGGCTGAATACGGGATACCCAGATCCGTTAGGAGACCTAAACCTAATTTTTTCTTATGGTCCCTGTCGTAGCCTATATATATCCTCTATTCTCTGGCCGTCAATAAGTAATCAGAAATAAGAGCTTTCTCTAAATTCGTGACTCACGTAAGGAGAGAAAGAGAGGACTGCCAAGGAGAAGAAAGGTTAGGAGATCGTCGCCCACACGACATCCAACTCGAGGAAGGAATACGCGCAGAAGATCTTGGGGTCGTCACCGCTTGAGATTACCAGGAACCGCTCGTCTTCTTCCCGCCGCAGGTATAAACTCGTGAACCCTTGTT
Organism: Iris pallida; assembly: GCA_029216955.1. NCBI lineage: Eukaryota > Viridiplantae > Streptophyta > Magnoliopsida > Asparagales > Iridaceae > Iris > Iris pallida. The sequence goes on from JANAVB010020000.1 coordinate 3,470,076, forward strand.
CTGCCTTTGAGGGTTAGAACACGTTTATGTCTATGAGCATCTGCGCCTCTGCCAGTAGATCAATACGCACACCAAAGTCAGGATCGTGGGAATCCCCAGTTCCATCAAAACCTTCCTCTTCCAGACTTGATAATGCTCTCCATCGAACTTTTCCAACTTGTAGAAGTCAGAATGGAATAGCGAAGCATTAATGTTTTCCATCGTACCGGTCTAGTTTTGAGATTGTTAGAACCTGGGTACAATTTTCGATGGAAAACAGAATTAGTGAAACAATTGTATAAACAATGTTCCTGCGCAGCACTTCAAGAAAGGTGCGCAACAGAGATCCTATAAGGATTCTGAATTACAAAAATCTATAAAGATTTCGTAAACGTAGCAAACAACAGTAGAACTTCTATAAAGAATGAGCTAAGCGAGTTGTTAAGGCAGCAGTGAAGGTGACAGGCGAAAGATGGAAAGTGGCCTGTTGGGGTGTATAGAAACACCAGTGCTCAAAGCTAGATCCGCCCACACGGTCAGCTTCCAGGAACCAGCAAGTTCGAAACGAACTCTGGAACGCTCTGGTAATGCTCTACGACGGACTCATCGAAAAGACAAGGACAGGACGACGACTTGCACGAGGAGGAACGGGTTGCACAGCAACTCCAGCGGCTCGAACATCACTCTCTTCTCTCTTCGAAATTTTCTGAAGTTTGTGAGTCTATGGAGAGAGAAGAGAGGCTCTGATTATATAGCCGCTGCTGTAACTGCCCAGATCCATAATGAACGCCACGATTGATGTCGGATCTGAAAGATCAGCATCAGTTACCGTACGTTACGAACGTGGAAAGCCACGATCTGCGCCACCTTGCGCCACTGGATAGGTTGCGCAAAACCTGCGCCACGCTGCGCCACCTTGCGCCACATTGCGCCAATTTGCGCCACTGCGCACACTGCGCAACCAGCGCAACTTGGCGCCCGCGAACCCCGCGCAACCCAGCGCACCCACGCAACCACGCCCCCCGAGTCCGACTCGCTAAGTGTAAACCCCCCCCCCATTTTTTTAAATAATTTTTATATTTTTTATATTTATTTGTTTTTATTTCACGTTAGAAATTTGAGCTTGCATTATATATATTAGGTTATATTTTAAACGATTAATAGTTATTTATTTAGTTAAATAGTCCAATACTTGCTTAGCCCAACAAATAAATATCCATGCTATCTTGGGCTAAGAATTTTATTCCATGCTATCATGAGCCTAAGGAATGAATTCTTGCTACGTGAGCCCATAGTTGTAGCTTTTCTTACATGAGCACCATCTCTATGTGAACTAAATGGTGGGAACACATAAGCCATTATGGGTGTAGTGGTAAAATAATTTGTGCATATTTTGTGCATGCTTCATGCATTAACTTTCTCCATTTATTTTCATCTTCATAACCCCCATGACTCCTCATTTCATCTTCATAACCCCCATGACTCCTCATTTCATCTTCATAACCCCCATGACCCCTCCTTTCATATTCGTAACTCCCATGTCCTTTCACCTTTGTAACCCCTATTTATACTTTTATATATATATATATATATATATATATATATATATATATATATATATATATATATATATATATATATATATATATATATATATATATATATGTCAAACTTTCTTAAGTCATCCAAGCCATCGACTCCCAAGCCACAGTAGTATCTCGAGGTCGTCACCCTCGCCGCACACCGTCCGATACGATCTTATAAACCATAACTCGTCTTCGATGAACTGTCGCTACGTATCACTCTTGTGCACCATACATCGCCGACGATGACTTTCTCTCACTCGAGCCCAAGTTTAAATAACATCTTCACATAGGTGAGCTTTTGTTGTTTCTTTTGTATATTTTGTTCATGTAAATTTCTAATAGGAAGATTAAGTAGTTGTGCTGCCAATCACTGGAAGAAGATGGAAATAATATATAATATCATACCATGTATTAGTTTCCTAATATTGAGTAATATTTTTTTACAAAGATTATTAAGAACAATCGTTTGAAGGGAGGTATAGATAGCAGTAATCTATCTCAATACGGAAGAAGATTTAGAGAAAGAGAACAATAGAAGTCTACTAATAGGAAGAAGCAACCATTTCACATATAGGAATTTCTTTTAGATTTAAAGAAGAAGTAGATGAAGAAAAGTAGCAACATGCATATTTATGTTGTTGATCACATAAAAGAGCATTGGGATTCGAGCTTAGTGATTAGAAATCAATTTATTTTAATTATAGCATACATTAAGTAGTTAATTTATACTCTTCAATATTAAAGTCTTATCTATTGTGTGCAATGCATGCACTGAATTCTACATCAATTAATAATATGCATTTTATAAATAAACCCCTTCCCTTTAATCAATTATCAACCAAATCCTTTTTATCTCTCTTTATTTCTTTAAGTATGATATTTTCAATAATCCTATTTCTTTTTTTTTATTTTTGTAAAACTAGACATATATAGAAATACGATCTTATATAAGGCTAAAATACACTTTGAGAAGTATTAATTCTATGGCATAATTATTATAGAGTGAGAAGACATAAGCCTAGTTTGTAATATGTAAGTATTAAATTTTATAGATAGTTGGCAATCAAGGACATATACGATTAATTAATATATTAGATTCTTGGTTATTTTAGGACTTGGATCTGAATTCGGACACCAGATACCAGCATTTTCGGACAAACCTCCAGGCAAGTGTACCTTGCCAAGTTTTCAGTACATATTCTTTTTTTTTGTTCTATTGTTTCTATCTTCATATATATCATGATATAAGAATAGTTGATACTTCACGTCCGAACAAATTCGGGTGTCAATATCTGTATGCGGATATTGGGTATTAACCTTAGATATAGCATTGCATTGATTATCGTGCTACTTGAGACATGATGGACCTAGGACACTGACACGGTCATGAGATAGTCCTAGACATGACATATTCATGGTTTGGACCCTGTGATAGGTTACATGATTATTACTTGATATTGTTAGTATTATCTGACATGACTTGATAGAATAGAACATGGGGTGGGGAGAACATTACTGTTATATCATGCTGTATATATATACATATATTTCTACTCGAATATCCTCGTTTTCATATATGGGACTTGGCTGTTATTCTACTAGTTTAGCCTCGTTTCCATATAGGGACTTGGATGGTATTCTACTAGTATACCTTCGTCTCTGTAGCAGAGCGTGGGTGGTTATTTACTTGATATACTCGTATGCCCTTTGGTCCCACGACACGGTGCCTAAGGGCAATAGCCTGCTGAAGAGCTTGTGAGCCTCAGTGGTTAAGCCTGATATCCGGAATATGTTCTCACGTGCATGTCACTTAGACTGGTTACGGTAGTACCTATTAGTTCATATGTTTTTATTTACTGTTAATTGGCATGTTGTATGTACCTTGCTATGTCCCCTAAGGACCTGATGATCTCTCCAGGTATTCGACTGAGCGGAGTTGGTAGCTGATCATGATGGTTGATATTTACTGTTTCAGGTATCTCTGGTGGTTATATATTTATCTCTATTCATTTACATTCTACTTGTTAGCCTAGTATTTGTATACTCAAGTTATTTCTTTCCGGTCTATTCGAACAAATATAGCATGGGGTGCACACTATGTTATATGTTGTTCATTCCTGTATTCTATCTTACTGTGGATTGAGACTTAGATATTATTAATTAATATAGATAGTTGGTCATTACTATACAGCTTATACGTATTCGAGTTGGGCTGGAGTCCACTTGATACGTAGCTGGCATGTATTCGCATTCCTAGTCCTACGAATTTTGGGACTGGGGCGTTACATGTTTTTGTGGTGGCCTATGCAGGTCAGAGCATATCGTCTCGGTTACGTTACTGTACCAAACGATCCTGCCATAGGATACTAGGGTCTCAATCCACAATTGCTTTGGAAATTCTTTTGAGTTCATCTATCGTCCTTGAAGCTCGAATATTGCATTCAATCACAATCTTGAACTCCTTACCTTGAATTCACGCCCTTCCCTATTTCTAAAGGACGAATGCTCGTGTTTGATCCTCCTTTGGATTATTATTTTTATCATAGGAAAAAAAGTTATTAGAGCATCTTAAAAGGGATTGATTGTTTAAGATAATAAGGGTTATATTGACGTCTCTATTAGATAGGCCAAGTGTGTCGGATTAGCAATATAGAATTCATATAGCCTACCTAATCCTAGTGAGAGACTCTAGGAGCAATGGACATTCTACTATTTATCTATGTTAGATAGGGACGGGATATAAGTCTAACTAGGTTTAACTTGGTTTAGTAAGAAAGGTACGATAGAGTTATCAACCGAAATGATGGGAGTGATTTGAAAGAACGAGTAGTAGAATTTTAGGTGTTGATATGGTTTTCAAATTAGAATGTAGTCACCTACATGAAAGACTACATTTGAAAGGATTCGAAAGTCTTGTTGAGAATAGGATAAATCTATAAGTACTGTACTCAAGATAGATAGAAATCCTATAGAAATCCTATGGTTGCATGAAGGCGGAGGAAGTTTCGTTTGAACAATATAAAAATCATGGTAGTAGGTATAGGTCAAGAAATGAAGTTCTCACTGGATAGCGGTCGAAAGTCCATACTAGGAAGCTTTCTATAAAAGGGATAAGTGATATTTGGTTGTACCACTCTCTGACTTGGTATAGGATGTAGAATGGACATGATTGCGTTATACTAGACATACCTTTAAGTAGAAGTTAAATAACTTTGAAAGGACCTATGAACAAGCATGAGTAGAATATTAGTCAATAGGAGAGTATTTGCCGAGGTATCACATATAAGTATTGTCTAGCATTAACATACCCCCATTACCTAGTATACAAGTATAGAAGGGTTAGAAGTATTTGTGATTATTAAATAGCTTCCTATAGACTAGAAGTGGTGAGTTGTTAATCATACTAAAAAGGAGATTTGATAAAAGAATGACATAGTGATTAGGAATTAATTTTTGGTAGTCTTGGATTGTGTACATAGACCTAATTAAGGACTTGAGGGAAAAATTAGGAATCTTAGTTTGAGTAGACTAGAAATCATGGAGATATTGACCCCTTTTCCACAACACAGTTCAGATAGAAATACCAAAAGACTTGTAGTTATGGCAATTATGTTGGAATAAGATGCACATAGGGAATAAAGTTGAAAGAACCGTAGGAGCAGTCATGGATGGCTAGGACCTAGCATACCCCATTTTTTTAGTATATAACAATATGTTGCAAGAACTGACGATTGGAGGAAACTCAGTTTACATAAGTGAGTAAGTTGGATGGAATTGAGATAGAAGACCTCTATGGTAGCATAAGTTAGGCCTAGAAGTTTAGCTAGCCTCATCCTTTGGAAAACTTGATAGATAGCCTATATTGACATAAGTCGATATCCGACGGATTGATCAATTGAAGTCCAAGGTCATTCAAGTAACCAAAAGTATTATCCACATCGACCTGTTTGACCAATGAGCAAAAGTTTTCATTTCTAATGTTGACTTGAGATTGGGATACAATCAAGAGAAGGCACCGAGAGAAGATATTTCAATGACATCATTTGGGACCCGCTACAACCATTATAAATTTTGGTGATGCCTTTTGACTGAAAAATATACCTGTTATATTTATGAGTTGGCTGAACATGGTGTTTCCTCGGTAATTGGAACAATTATGGTAGTTTGATTGCATTTTGTCATAGGATAGAAGCTATATTGGTAGCATATTTCATAGGAGGGTGATTGTGTAATGATATATAAGTATGATAGAACATATCTACTAGAAAGACCGAATAGAACAGAGATGCATTACACTTTTATAGGAAGTCAATCTTACTTAATGGACATATATTACTATCCATGCCAAAACAGGTAGGGTGAACTAGATGTTTTACATATCCATAGAGATTTATTAGGAGAATAAGAATATAATTTTTTTTTTTTTGGATGACTAGAAATACGATATTAAAGGATATACAATTGAACCTTAGTTATAGTTTCCTAAGCTAAAAGAGGACAACGCTTGTGGTAGACTTCAGAAAGTATGACTTATGACTTTGTTATGGGTAAAATGGTTGGCTAAGCCATGTACTTAAGATTGGACATAAGTCTGGGTAGAACCGGTATCCTGTGAATTTTGTTTGAGGGATATAGTAGTTCATGCTTTGCAGGACTAGATAAATAACTAAGGTGGGTAGAATCTTTATAGAAACTTTTTCAAAGGTAGAAGTCAGAACATAGTACAGTATACGGTCTAATCCTAGCAAGCAACCCTGAAAATATTAGACTAAACCTTGCTAGCTTTTACATAAGATAGTCTAGAATAGAAGGACTAGAAGAACTAATATCAAAAGGTTATATCAGGTTGTTAAGTGGCCTAAGAATATTGGATAGGGTAGACAAATTTGAGTTAGACTAGCCTTGAAATGACCTCTAGAATGCCAGGACTAGAAGGTTGACCAATAGGTTTATGTATTTGACTAGCCCAGGCTCAACCTTACCTAGCATGTAGGTGGAAAAAAAAACTAGTGCATTGGTAAGATTATTATCAATTACTATTGACGTATAAGAGTATAATGAAGAGCTTAGAAAACTAATAGGGATCATGGATTAACTGTGAAATTTTCTATCTATATAGTTAGTCATAGATAAAGACTCAAGAGCCAAGTTAGAATCATTACCTCTAAATTAGTAACCCATTGACATTATTATAGATAGTGTTGGAGAAGTGGTATATCGTCATGCAGTGCCCCATCTCTAGAGCAAGTGCATGATGTATTAAATATCTCGTAGTGGAGGAGGTATGTGACTGATCCAGTCATGAGGTTGACCATTCCGAGATCACGTTGAGATTGAATCTTTCATATAAGAAGCAGTCAGTCGGAATACAGGATACCAGTGAGAAGATATTGAAGGGGAAGACTATCAGATTAGTCCGGTAGCATGGAAGCATCACCCCATAGGAAAATCTACTTGGGGGCGTAAAGATTCCATACGAGAATGTTATCCACATTTAATTCAAAAAATCCGATAAGATTCTAAATTAAACATTAGTGCCATAACTTTATAAGTTCTACTTCTAGTTAGAATCTTAATTTCGAGGACGAAATTTTTTTAAGGTGGATAGAATGTAAACCCGCACCCCCCCTCCCCCCCCCCCCATTTTTTAAATATTTTTTATATTTTTTATATTTATTTGTTTTTATTTCACGTTAGAAATTTGAGCTTGCATTATATATATTAGGTTATATTTTAAACGATTAATAGTTATTTGTTTAGTTAAATAGTCCAATACTTGCTTAGCCCAACAAATAAATATCCATGCTATCTTGGGCTAAGAATTTTATTCCATGCTATCATGAGCCTAAGGAATGAATTCTTGCTATGTGAGCCCATGGTTGTAGCTTTTCTAACATGAGCACCATCTCTGTGTGAACTAAATGGTGGGAACACATAAGCCATTATGGGTATAGTGGTAAAATAATTTGTGCATATTTTTTGCATGCTTCATGCATTAACTTTCTCCATTTATTTTCATCTTCATAACCCCCATGACTCCTCATTTCATCTTCACAACCCCCATGACTCCTCATTTCATCTTTATAACCCCCATGATCCCTCCTTTCATATTCGTAACTCCCATGTCCTTTCACCTTTGTAACCCCTATTTATACTTATATATATATATATATATATATATGTCAAACTTTCTTAAGTCATCCAAGCCATCGACTCACAAGCCACAATAGTATCTCGAGGTCGTCAACCTCGCCGCACACCGTCCGATTCGATCTTATAAACCACAACTCATCTTCGATGAACTGTCGCTACGTATCACTCTTGTGCACTATACATCGCCGACGATGACTTTCTCTCACTCGAGCCCAAGTTTAAATAACATCTTCACATAGGTGAGCTTTTGTTGTTTCTCTTGTATATTTTGTTCATGTAAATTTCTAATAGGAAGATTAAGTAGTTGTGCTGCCAATCGCTGGAAGAAGATGAAAATAATATATAATATCATACCATGTATTATTTTCCTGATATTCATAATAGAGAATGGCAGTTGAGTAATATTTTTTTACAAAGATTATTAAGATCAATAGTTTGAAGGGAGGTATAGATAGCAGTAATCTATCTCAATATGGAAGAAGATTTAGAGAAAGAGAATAATAGAAGTCTACTAATAGGAAGAAGCAACCATTTCACATATAGGAATTTCTTTTAGATTTAAAGAAGAAGTAGATGAAGAAAAGTAGTAACATGCATATTTATGTTGTTGATCACATAAAAGAGCATTGGGATTCGAGCTTAGTGATTAGAAATCAATTTATTTTAATTATAGCATTCATTAAGTAGTTAATTTATACTTCCTTCAATATTAAAGTCTTATCTATTGTGTGCAATGCATGCACTGAATTCTACATCAGTTAATAATATGCATTTTATAAATAAACCCCTTCCTTTTAATCAATTATCAGCCAAATCCTTTTTATCTCTCTTTATTTCTTTAAGTGTGATATTTTCAATAATCCTATTTCTTTTTTTTATTTTTGTAAAACTAACATATATAGAAATACGATCTTATATAAGGCTAAAATACACTTTGAGAAGTATTAATTCTATGGCATAATTATTATAGAGTGAGAAGACATAAGCCTAGTTTGTAATATGTAAGTATTAAAATTTATAGATAGTTGGCAATCAAGGACATATACGATTAATTAATATATTAGATTCTTGGTTATTTTAGGACTTGGATCTGAATTCGGACACCAGATACCAGTATTTTCGGACAAACCTCCAGGCAAGTGTACCTTGCCAAGTTTTCAGTACATTTTTTTTGTTCTATTGTTTCTATCTTCATATATATCATGATATAAGAATAGTTGATACTTCACGTCCGAACAAATTCGGGTGTCAATATCTGTATACGGATATTGGGTATTAACCTTAGATATAGCATTGCATTGACTATCGTGCTACTTGAGACACGATGGACCTAGGACACTGACATGATCATGAGATAGTCCTAGACATGACATATTCATGGTTTGGATCCTGTGATAGGTTACATGATTATTACTTGATATTGTTAGTATTATCTGACATGACTTGATAGAATAGAACATGGGGTGGGGAGAACATTACTGTTATATCAGGCTGTATATATATACATATATTTCTACTCGAATATCCTCGTTTTCATATATGGGACTTGGCTGTTATTCTACTAGTTTAGCCTCATTTCTGTATAGGGACTTGGATGGTATTCTACTAGTATACCTTCGTCTCTGTAGCAGAGCGTGGGTGGTCATTTACTTGATATACTCGTATGCCCTTTGGTCCCACGACACGGTGCCTGAGGGCAATAGCCTGCTAAGGAGCTTGTGAGCCTCAGTGGCTAAGCCTGATATCCGGAATATGTTCTCACGTGCATGTCACTTAGACTGGTTAGGGTAGTACCCATTAGTTCATATGTTTTTATTTACTGTTAATTGGCATGTTGTATGTACCTTGCTATGTCCCCTGAGGACCTGGTGATCTCTCCAGGTATTCGACTGAGCGGAGTTGGTAGCTGATCATGATGGTTGATATTTACTATTTCAGGTATCTCTGGTGGTTATATATTTATCTCTATTCATTTACATTCTGCTTGTCAGCCTAGTATTTGTAGACTCAAGTTATTTCTTTTCGGTCTATTCGAACAAATGTAGCATGGGGTGCACACTATGTTATAGATTGTTCATTCATGTATTATATCTTACTGTGGATTGAGACTTAGATATTATTAATTAATATAGATAGTTGGTCATTACTATACAGCTTATACGTATTCGAGCTGGGCTAGAGTCCACTTGATACGTAGCTGGCATGTATTCGCATTTCTAGTCCTACGAATTTTGGGACTGGGGCGTTACACTAAGCCCCTACGGGGCTTAGCTCCAACAGAAATAAATTTCCCGAGAGCAAAAAGCATGAATGCATAATTTGGAGCCTTATCCTTACCTCCTAGTAAAATCACCCACTTGGTTCCCTCCTTAGAGTCACCACCCCATGTGCATCTCTCAACAACACACACAAGTATATATGTTGAGATGACTCATGGTGCATTTCTAATGTGGGACTAAACTTTACTGGGCATGTTGAGAGCAAGCTCTCTTCATGTAAAGGATTAAATGCACCAACAAATATTTGTTTACTGTTACAATTATTTAATTATTTAAATCATGTTTATGATGATATACAGAGTAACCATTCACTTCGATTGAATTGTTTTTGATATACATATATAGATTTCCTTCACCAAAACATAAATGTAATAAGAAAACATAGACATAAATAGGAATTCGGATATGAACACAATATTAGATGCAAAATACGGCAGTTAGAAATTTTTTGGATACGGGTACAGCTTATATATACTCAAAATATATACACATGAAATCATATTGTAACGCCCCAGTCCCAAAATACTTAGGACTAGGTACGTATCCATGCCAGCTGTATACATACGAAGTATACTCCAATATGTGAAAACCTCGTATGAATACATAAGCTGTAAAATGCAGTAGAACCAGAATAACTAAATCTCATCCACTAGATAAATAAATGATATAAAAGCAACTTTGAATTTGTCATGTATACAATCGTTGGGCGGAGACAAAGTCCACTACCAACTATTCAAATAAAATGTACAAGAAGTGATCGATGAAATAACGAGACGAACCAAGCGCAATCGTCTTCGAAAGAATGGAGAAGATCACGGCCTTGGCTAGAACATCTGCAAAATCACATAAGCACACACCTGGAGAGATAACCAGGTCCTCAGAGGGACGTAACAAGACACATAATATCATTCCATATAAAATGAATAAATATTGCTCAAATAAATAAGGAATGCCTACAATAGGGTACCTAACCATACCATAGTGAATATGCAATAAAGAACAAACCTTTGACGCATAGGCCGGATCAGGGATATCAGGAATCAGGACCGTACCTTCCACTGGAGATAACCGGCAATCAGGACCGTACCTCCCACTGGAGATAACCGACTTTCAGGACCGTACCTCCCACTGGAGATAACCGGCAATCAGGACAGTGCATATATGACCCATACATTAAGGAGTTGTTCTTCCCACCCAATGCCTACCATGTTGTATCCACAACAGTAAACCTCTATAACCGCTAAGTCAAACTAGCATGCAATTTCTATTAGCGGTTATTCCTATCGCACGGCTTGTACGTATTGGTGGCCAGCCAATCACGCACGTCCGTATTCTACATGTGACACACAACTTCGTGGTACAACGTGTCAAGGCCATGAATGCAACACACAAAGGTGGTCCCTTAAATCTAGGTTTAATGTGCAAGAAAAATAATACATAGCAGGAAATATAAATGAACAGTAAGTTCTAACAGGTTATGCCATGTATCACAGTTTATTTTGCATAAAGAAAATAAATAATGCATGAAATATGAGCTAAATAAATAAACAACAAATGACAAGGTGTCTTGCCTAAGGGTGGTGCGAGATGTAGCAAAATCCAACAGTCAGAATCGTCAACACGAAAGTCCAAATCTACAAGGAGTTCCTGATGCTAAAATAAACATCACGAACGAGTTTGGAATAAAAGATGTCTAGAAAACGCCGGTCCAAAAGTTAAATTCTGGAACAGGGGCAAAATCGTAATTTTGGAACAAAACGATGTCCGCCGTTGGACCCGCTTTGCACCGAAATGCGCGCCACAACCTATGGTCTCTAAAGTCGTCAAACTACATGTCTACGGATTTGTTTTGAGGTGACGAACCCATATGTCCAATTTTGGATTCCGGTGGACTGTGCACAAAATCGCCCGTTGAGTGGGATTGTGGGCCCGCCAAAATAGCGTCCCGATCAACGGTCTCAGAATCGGACCAAACTTGGCTCATAAGACCAAAAAAATATTTCGAGTCTAATGGCGTAAGTTTCGTCGCGATTTGATGAGCGTGCACAAAGTAATTGGGAAATTCTGAAAAGCCCGATATGGAAAAATTTGACGGATACGGGTCAAATTCGTCGCGCACACGCAACCAATTTGAATTCCGTCAAAGCCCACACGTCCGCAAAGTCGATACGGACCTTTCGGTACTCTCGGTTTGCGACGGGGTCGCCCGTTTGTCGGGACGTACCTCGTACGGGGTTTTTAAGGTTTATAAAAATTGATTTTTCGAGATTTTTAATTTAATTAAAACTAAAATTTATTGCAGAATAAATAAATTTATTTGAAGGGGATGATAGAGGGTCATGTGGGCTTTCTACACGAATTTACGGATCGAAAATCGGAATAGAATTGACAGAGAAATTAATCGGAGAAGTGGGTTACCTTAAAGTGGGAATCTATTGTTGTTGTTGTTGTCGTCGTGACGACCGGGAGGCGGCGATGCTGTCACTCCGGCGAGATGGCATGCACGCCGAGGAGAGGGAGGAGGATGGAGGAGAGAGGAGGAAGAAGATGGAAAAGAAATTAGGATTTTAAACTAGTTGAAGAGGTATATATAATACATGTATAATGGGAGTGGGAGTTTGAAGGCTCAGCCAAAATTGCTACAGCTTATACTTGGGTGGCCATATTGCTAAAGGCTTGCTGCCTTGGTCAAATATATTATGGGGGCGGCATGCAAGCTGCTGTAGTTGGCGTTGGTGGTGGGGGTCGGCCCCACCACTTGTTTTTCCTTTTTTTTTTTCTTTTGTTTTCTTTTCTAAACTTATCTACTTTTATATATATATATTTTTATCTACTTTTATATATATATATATATATATATATATATATATATATATATATATATATATATATATATATATATATATATATATATACATATAAAAATATATATATATATATATATATATATATATATATATATATATATATATATATATATATATATTGTCCGAAGTTTTTTTTGGCTTTAGTTTATTATAAAAAAAAAAATATATATATATATATATATATATATATATATATATATATATATATATATATATATATATATATATATATATATATATATATATATTGTCCGATAAAATTGGATATATATATATATGTATATATATATGTATATAAAAAAAATATATATATATATATATATGTATATATATATATATATATATATATATATATATATATATATATATATATATATTTTATATATATATATATATATATATATATATATATATATATATATATATATATATATATACATATATATATCCAATTTTATCGAACAATATATATATATATATATATATATATATATATATATATATATATATATATATATATATATATATATATATATATTAATTATATATATATATATATATATATATATATATATATATATATATATTAATTATATATATATATATATATATATATATATATATATATATATATATATATATATATATATATATATATGCACCAAAAAACCTATTTAAAATCTAAATACTATTTTAAATATTATCTACCCAATTATTTAATATATTTAAACATATCTACATATATGTAAAATTTAAATCACAATAAATCAACTAAAAATAATAATAATATCACTATAGAATAATCATGATTATTAAATCTTCGCAAAATAAATTTTAATAATAATAAATTAATAAAAATTGCTCCAATGGATGAACTGTACCACACACCCTCATCCGGGTCCAGGAACATGTACAATCTTGTAAAATATTATTTAAAAATAAAATACCAATAATTGTACAAATATTTAAATAATTAGAAATTGTGCATAAAAGTCTAAAATAATTTAGGAGATATTTCTAAGTACATAAAATATGTCTACATGGCCACATTTGGTCACACTACCTGCTTACATGGGCTAAAATTTGGTTCGGGCCCATTTCGGACTGAATTGGGCAAACCGGGTCATCTAAAAATTAATATATAAAATAATATTTAATTTAAAATACTTTAAATAAGTCCATTCACAACTCTGTCTGGTTTTCCTAGTTTGGTTATCACCAAGGCTAGGCTTCCTCCGGCATGACTAATGTACTAGTCAATGCACACTGCTACATTTTTCGTGCCAAAATTCATGGTAGTCTTGGGTTACAAAATTCAACAGTGGCTAAGGTCCTAAAAAAATAAATAAAACCATAAATTGTATAAATTCATTTTTATGTCTAATAAAATAAAAAAAATATTAAAAAAATAGGGGATTTTACATCCTACCCAACTTACAAGAATTTTGTCCTCGAAATTTAGGATTAATAGGGTAGATAGGGTTGAGGGATAGGAAGAGTTCGTCAATACCAAAATGCAATTAAATTTTGGAGGAGGCATTAAAACGGCGTTCAACATAACCATGCATTAGAAAATTTGGGGAGTCGATATATACAAAAATATATCATGGTTATGGAATTGAATAAGAGTTGCTAGTGATGGTAACAAAATTTGATAATCCAGTTTAGGTAATAGTAAGGATTTGAGTAGACCAAAGAGAATAAATTAGACATTTAGGAAATGTGATCCCTTAAGGGAGAACTGAATACTAATCGTCTTGGTCGAGGGTTTGATTAAGTGAACGATTAGAATCATTCTCGAGTGCTCAAGAATACTTGGGAGGACACGATAACAATTCTAGGGTTTAAGGAACGAGGAGTAGTTAAAGGCGAGGATACAGCCACATGAGTCGGTCGGTGGCTATCTACATCTGTGTATAATTAACCGATTGGGCAACCAAAGATGATACCTTGAGTCTATCTAGCAAGTACAGTGCCTTGTCTTTCCAAATTAAGTAAAAGACAAGAACAACAAGGTTTCAAAGACGGTGTTATATATTGAGTACGAATTGCGGGGTTCATAGGCGCCGAAAATAATTTAAAAGAGAATTGCCAAGGCTGTCGCGGAAGAGACTCTAAGGCAGGTTTAACTATGTCTCCATCCGCATAGAATAAGATATGATAAGCGAACCAAAGTGCAATAGGTTGATCAGACCATCATGCACCGGTTCTGATTAGACAATATATTAGTGGGTGCACCCAATAAAATATGTCATGATCAAGCTTGAAAACGAAATAAGCTTGCAAAACTGAAGCTACATTAGCAGCATGAGATAGTCAAAATATGAGCAAGGGAGGTACTGATGCAGGAAAATTTAAATAGTCCAAGATCTTTTCAAATCAAGTCTTGCCCGAAGTATGGACCTTTACAGTTGTCATAGTAATTTTTTTATTTTATGGCTTGGTAGACTAGATAAGGTAGGGTCCTCTAAATTTAGTCTAAGTGAACTTACCAATGTGGTTCACAAGGAAATGGTTTGTTGGGCCGTAAGGTATTCTACCCAACTTACAAGAGTTAATCTAGTAGTGTGATGGGACAATGGGTTAAGCAATCAAGATAAAACAAAAATCTAAGCATTAAGGAATTAAGTAGAACAAAATCACATATCGGGTCGAAAGGATTGAGTCGAGGTTGAATCCCTATCCGGTCAAAATATATCGGTATCATGGTAAAGATTATAGTCTAGCCATTTTGATCAGAAGGTCATATCAAGAAAATAGAGGACAAGGAGACTTGTTTTAGTGGGACATGATATATCTACATGAAGGCGGGCTTGTCTAGGTCTTACATATGAAATTTATTGGGAGGAAAAGTCTAGTATTGTACTCCAACTATCCAAGTCATGGTAGGGGACGCCAGAAGATCAAAAATAGAAAGTGGGAGTTCACGAGGTGATAATTAATGCACAAAATAAAGAAGATCAAGTTAAAGCATGAAATAAAATTAATTAGAGAATCCAGTAAAAATAATTTAGGAACACAATTCCGGAGAGAAGATAGTCTCCTAGATGAATACAGTTCAGGAACCATTAAATCATTTTTCAAATTGCAAGTGGATTAGAAGGTCGTAATTAAAAGATTTAGAATTGAAGGAAGGTCGAGTAAGCCGAGGTGGAAATACAGTCACATAGCTGGGTAGATGACTAACAACCCTTGTGTATATACCACTATCATGGTCATGGTGACATGGCAATTAGTGTAGAATACTCAGTAGGGTTATCTTGGGGCCTACCATTAAAATTTAACTCAAGTTTCCTCCAAAAGTTTCAAAATTAAACTTTCAAAAATAAACCACCAAAATTTGTATTCACTCCAAGCCGTTCAAATTCATCATAAAAAAAATTTAAATCACTCTCATAAATCTCAAAGCGAAATTTTATCACGTTACTACTAACCTTTTCCAAAATTAACGTTTAAATTCAACTATTTAACTCAAGAGTTCATAATTTACGAATCCATAACAATTTCACAATCAGTCAAAATTTAACACTCTAAAATGTTTCCAACAACTCATAATAAAACACTTAGCATATTGAAAGCAATCTCAAAATTTAAGCTCAATGCTCTCATAAATTTTAACTTCTAATAATGCTAAGTTATTCCAGCAAAATCACAACCTTTAAATGATAACTTACTTTAATCAATCAAAATAACCTTTTATCACATCAATTCAAAATTTTCCCAAAATTTTAATATTAGCAATCCCTCATTAAACTAAATTTTCAAATAATCTTATCAGTCAAAATCTTTTTTTTTACCAAAAATCTAAATAGATTTGTAAATCCTCAATCATATGACACCATTTAAAATAAAAATTTCTCAAAAATCGTTTTCATAACTTTCAAATATTTTAAACCAAAATTCACTGTCGTTACTTCCACTTAAAATTCAAAATTTACTAAATACGAAAATCGTAAGTTATACAACTCAAATTTAAATAATTCTTATGGCCATTTTTAAAAGCTATGATCATTCTCAATTCAAATTTATAACTGTTCGAAGGTGTATAACTATAATATACAATAATCATAAACATCAAAACTCGAAAATCAAATAAATTTTATATTTGTTCAAAGATGTATATCTATTACCCAAAACTCAAAATTATCACAACTCGAAAAGCAAATCAATTTTTATACTTGTGTAAAGATGTATAACTATAACCCAATAAATCATAAATATCAAATCTCAAAAAGCCAATCAATTTCTTAAATCAATGGTATAAAGATTCTAGCTATATTTTTTTTTCTCCTTCCTGCAGTATCAATCCTATGGTGTTTACTATTTAGAAATCTCAAGATTAAAACTTTCCGTGGCAATATCCTACTTTACAAATTACTAATCATTAAAACACACTTAAAAAAAAAACTTTTTTAGCTCAGTTAAAGTCTTAAATGTATTCCAATTGCCAATATAACCATTCTAGCCATGTGTTTGACCTACGAGCATATACTAGTGTAGTCATCTTCCTAGTTGATACTAAGCACGAAAATAAGAATCGACGGTAGAAAGGAATCAAGCAAGATGCAGTTCAAGGAGGTCGAACAAGAGTTCGAAATTTGAAGCCAAGGAAAAAGGTCAAGCTGTATGGATGAGATTCCTAGATTCTAATCCTATGTTGCAGGCTCACATCGGTACAATTACGTAACCGAAGTGACAAACTCGACCTGCATGGGCCACCACAAAAATATGTAACGCCCCAGTCCCAAAATACTTAGGACTAGGTACGTATCCATGCCAGCTGCATACATACGAAGTATACTCCAATATGTGAAAACCTCGTATGAATACATAAGCTGTAAAATGCAGTAGAACCAGAATAACTAAATCTCATCCACTAGATAAATAAACGATATAAAAGCAACTTTGAATTTGTCATGTATACAATCGTTGGGCGGAGACAAAGTCCACTACCAACTATTCAAATAAAATGTACAAGAAGTGATCGATGAAATAACGAGACGAACCAAGCGCAATCGTCTTCGAAAGAATGGAGAAGATCACCGCCTTGGATAGAACATCTGCAAAATCACAGAAGCACACACCTGGAGAGATAAACAGGTCCTCAGAGGGACGTAACAAGACACATAATATCATGCCATATAAACTGAATAAATATTGCTCAAATAAATAAGGAATGCCTGCAATAGGGTACCTAACCATACCATAGTGAATATGCAATAAAGAACAAACCTTTGACGCATGGGCCGGATCAGGGATATCAGAAATCAGGACCGTACCTCCCACTGGAGATAACCGGCAATCAGGACCGTACCTTCCACTGGAGATAACCGGCTATTAGGACCGTACCTCCCACTGGAGATAACCGGCTATCAGGACCGTACCTCCCATTGGAGATAACCGGCAATCAGGACAGTGCATATATGACCCATACATTAAGGAGCTGTTCTTCCCACCCAATGCCTACCATGTTGTATCCACAACAGTAAACCTCTATAACCGCTAAGTCAAACTAGCATGCAATTTCTATTAGCGGTTATTCCTATCGCACGGCTTGTACGTATTGGTGGCCAGCCAATCACGCATGTCTGTGTTCTACATGCGACACACAACTTCGTGGTACAACGTGTCAAGGCCATGAATGCAACACACAAAGGTGGTCCCTTAAATCTAGGTTTAATGTGCAAGAAAAATAATACATAGCAGGAAATATAAATGAACAGTAAGTTCTAACATGTTATGCCATGTATCTCAGTTTATTTTACATAAAGAAAATAAATAATGCATAAAATATGAGCTAAATAAATAAACAGCAAATGGCAAGGTGTCTTGCCTGAGGGTGGTACGAGATGTAGCAAAATCTAACAGTCAGAATCGTCAACACGAAAGTCAAAATCTACAAGGAGCTCCTGATGCTGAAACAAACATCACGAACGAGTTTGGAATAAAAGATTTTTCTAGAAAATGCCTGTCCAAAAGTTAAATTCTGGAACAGGGGCAAAATCGTAATTTTGGAACAAAACGATGTCCACCGTTGGACCCGCTTTGCACCGAAATGCACGCCACAACCTACGGTCTCTAAAGTCGTCAAACTATATGTCTACGGATTTGTTTTGCGGAGACGAACCCAACGGTATGTCCAATTTTGAATTCCGGTGGGCTGTGCACAAAATCGCCCGTTGAGTGGGATTGTGGGCCCGCCAAAATAGCGTCCCGATCAACGGTCTCAGAATCGGACCAAACTTGGCTCACAGGACCAGAAAAATATTTTGAGTCTAATGGCGCAAGTTTCGTCGCGATTTGATGAGTGTGCACAAAGTAATTGGAAAATTCCGAAAAGCCCGATACGGGAAAATTTGTAGGATACGGGTCAAATTCGTCGCGCACACGCAACCAATTTGAATTCCGTCAAAGCCCGCACGTCCGCAAAGTCGATACGGACCTTTCGGTACTCTCGGTTTGCGACGGGGTCGTCCGTTTTGTCGGGACGTACCTCGTACGGGGTTTTTAAGGTTTATAAAAATTAATTTTTTGAGATTTTTAATTTAATTAAAACTGAAATTTATTGCAGAATAAATAAATCTATTTGAAGGGGATGATAGAGGGTCATGGGGGCTTTCTACACGAATTTACAGATCGAAAATCGGAATAGAATTGACAGAGAAATTAATCGGAGAAGTGGGTTACCTTAAAGTGGGAAACTGTTGTTGTTGTTGTTGTCGTCGTGACGACCGGGAGGCGGCGATGCTGTCACTCCGGCGAGATGGCACGCACGCCGAGGAGAGGGAGGAGGATGGAGGAGAGAGGAGGAAGAAGATGGAAAAGAAAATAGGGTTTTAAACTAGTTGAAGAGGTATATATAATACATATATAATGGGAGTGGGAGTTTGAAGGCTCGGCCAAAATTGCTACAGCTTATACTTGGGTGGCCATGTTGCTACAGGCTTGCTGCCTTGGTCAAATATGTTATGGGGGCGGCATGCAAGCTGTTGTAGTTGGCGTTGGTGGTGGGGGTCGGTCCCACCACTTGCTTTTCCTTTTTTTTTTCTTTTGTTTTCTTTTCTAAACTTATCTACTTTTATATATATATATATATATATATATATATATATATATATATATATATATATATATATATATATATGCACCAAAAAACTTATTTAAAATCTAAATACCATTTTAAATATTATCTACCCAATTATTTAATATATTTAAACATATCTACATATATGTAAAATTTAAATCACAATAAATCAACTAAAAAAATAATAATATCACTATAGAATAATCATGATTATTAAATCTTCACAAAATAAATTTTAATAATAATAAATTAATAAAAATTGCTCCAATGGATGAACTGTACCACACACCCTCATCCGGGTCCAGGAACATGTACAATCTCGTAAAATATTATTTAAAAATAAAATACCAATAATTGTACAAATATTTAAATAATTAGAAATTGTGCATAAAATTCTAAAATAATTTAGGAGATATTTCTAAGTACATAAAATATGTCTACATGGCCACATTTGGTCACACTACCTGCTTACATGGGCTAAAATTTGGTTCGGGCCGAGTTCGGACTGAATTGGGCAAACCGGGTCATCTAAAAATCAATATATAAAATAATATTTAATTTAAAATACTTTAAATAAGTCCATTCACAACTCTGTCTGGTTTTCCTAGTTTGGTTATCACCATGGCTAGGCTTCCCCCGACATGGCTAATGTACTTGTCAAGGCACACTGCTACATTTTTCGTGCCAAAATTCATGGTAATCTTGGGTTACAAAATTCAACAGTGGCTAAGGTCCTAAAAAAATAAATAAAACCATAAATTGTATAAATTCATTTTTAAGTCTAATAAAATAAAAAAATATTAAAATAAATAGGAGATTTTACACATATCGACATAAAATTTTGTACATGAGATACTAAGCATTTGGTCCTAACAATATCCAAATTTAAGCATGTTTTAGATAGTAACTAGGTTCAAAAAGTTATAGAAAGGATTGGTTGCAATAACATGTTACATTTTGATATCCCAATTACGTTTACCAGAATCATGACCATGCAGGATCACTTTCAACTATATTTCGGGTGCATTTGGAGCCTAGACATAGACGAGTCATAGTCGACTAGTGTCGAGAGAATATCGTGTCATGTCCATTATGTGCTGGACGCTTTGCACTTTGCAGACACGGATAAGGTCCTCTCAAGGAGTATCCAGGTAACATACATCGGAATGATTTAGATATACAATAACATACTACAGATACAAAAAATACACTAGATATACAAAAGATATACATGTGAGGAAACATAATACAAATATCACCTAGCAATACAATTAATCAACATATTCAAGTAAAAACTTATTCTCAAAACGCATTACGCATATTTCATATGTACTACAAATTACTTACTGAAAACTACTAATATTAAAAATAATTATTAGTATTATATACTATACCTATATATTTTTCAGATAAGAGAATTGACTAAATTGCTATACGATGACTAAATATATATACATTGAGACTCTCTAGATAAATGCAGACATGGATGCACCATGTGAAGAGAATTAAGATAATTTTAGTCCAACATTGAGCAACCAGGCGGACGGACAGGCTCCAGAGAAGGACCGGGCTTCTGAGAAGGACCAACACCATCGCGTGATAGGAGTCGGTCAATAGGCACGTCGTCGTCGTCGGAAGAAGCCGGAGGACTAGGAGGAGCTTGTTGCTTCGACCGAGCAGGGGGAGCCGATGGCTACGTCCGAGACCGGCCAGTCGCTCCAGTGAGTTCCCTTTCTGGAGTCGGTTCGGAGATTCTAATCGGGCTATCGAGAGGACGTCCCTCAGTGCGTTGCTTGCGCCTTTATAAGGTGGGCCGTATTCTCTTGGGAGCGGCTAGAGGACTGCAGGACAACATACAATTATTAAATAATAGAAACGAAAATAGACAACAGGACTGCCAGGGTTGAATTAGGACAACATACAGTTAGATTGAATCAGGACTGCCAGGGTTGTGGCAGTCCTAATATTGTCACCCACGATTGTAGCAGCCGAACGGCCATAATGACACGATCGCTTGTCGTGTTCTAGGGTTATGGTTTCAAGAAATATGTGCAAATTATCATGTTCGAAAAAATCATTCGTGAACCTAAATTGATTATAAACCTAATTTATCGAAACTTTTTCGAGAATTAACAATAATTCTTTGAATTTGAAAAAAAATTAAAAAAATGTAGAAAAAATTAGGGAAGAACATACCTAGAATTCGATGATGGTTTCGACTTGCGTGTCATCTCTTGGAATGGAGTGGTGGAGGAGTGAGTGGTGGAAGAATTTGGAATGGAGTGGTGGAGAAGAGAATGGGGTTCTAGGTCTTGGGAAGATTTTGGTAGAGAGAAAGGAAAAAGAAATGAAATGAAAATGAGTGTTTGGAGGGTTGGGCTAGCCCCAAGCAACTTGTGGGCATCCCCCAGCAAAAGTTCCACCTTCTTGGACTGTTCCCAAGTAAGGGCTAGCCCCAAGTAAAAGTGGTAGTGCCCTTAGAATTAGCCTTTGTTTTTGG
Organism: Iris pallida; assembly: GCA_029216955.1. Lineage (NCBI taxonomy): Eukaryota > Viridiplantae > Streptophyta > Magnoliopsida > Asparagales > Iridaceae > Iris > Iris pallida. Next base: position 3,492,524 of record JANAVB010020000.1, read on the forward strand.
AAAAAAATGTTGGGAGTTTCCAAACTTTGGGATGCAGTTTGGAGGCCATAAAGGCTAGTTGACTACTTTGGGTTCTTGGCCTGTTTGGTAATTGGTAAGGGAGAGAATTTGAATTTACACTTTCAACAACTATAAAATGCATGGAATTCATTCATTTTCTTCTCTTCCTCAAATTCTAAAAATCTTTTAGGGTTATTTATACTAACCACACATATTTTTTTGTTTATAACAAAAGTATTTATGCTTTTAAAAAAATAGGAATATTCCGTGTAATAAACCAAAAAAGTATGAATACCCCGTGTAATAAACCAAAAAAGTATGACTCATTGAAGTAACAAATTTTTTATAATACTCCTCTCATGGCCATATATATGATGACATCCATGAGTGTGAGTTGTGGTCATCTAAACACTACATGGGATACTTGAAACAATACCGCCTTACAGACCGTGGTATAAACTGCAGTATAAATCGTGTGACACGTATTCGGGTCTGATTGGCCCAAATTTTATGGCCTAAGGATGACGTTAGCATTTTTAGTCCGACCAATCAGGACCGGATATTTGGCAAAAAAAAATTGATTACAGTTTTTAGGTTGATCTGCCAAGTGTTATTGTACTTGAAAACGTCCTCCCACATAAAGAAAAAGGATTATTTAGTAATAAGGTCACATAAAATATATAATATTAGTGTTTGGATTTTTAAATTGTTCGGTATTAGAATTTGGATCTTATTACTGTTATCTCCGGCGCACAATTTTTGATGGAAAACTGAGAGAATGAAATAATTGTATAGACAACGTTTCAATGCAACACTTCAAGGAAGGTGCGCAACAGAGATCCTGAGAGGATTCTGAGTTACGATAATCTATAAAGATTACGCAACAGTAGCAAACGACAGTGGCACTTCTATAGAGAAGGTATTAATCGAGTTGCTAAAGGCAGCAGTGAAGATGACAGGCGATAGATGAAAAATGGTGGCCTGGTGGGGTGTGAAGAACACCAGTTCTCAAAGCTAGATCCGCCCTCACGGTCAGCTTCCAAGAACCAACAAGTTCAAAAGAACTCTGGAACGCTCTGTAGATCTGCTCTAGCACGGCCTACTCGGAAGGACAAGGATTAAAACTGAGTTACGCGAGGTGCTGCTGATGGCGCTGGAACACACGTATTCGAAGAACTCTCTCTTCTCTCTGTGTAAATTATTCTCATATGTATATCACTCCTTTTATTCCGAGAGAAGAGAGGCCCTATATATAGTGTTCTGCTGTAGCTACCCAGATCCGTATAGTACGCAATGTTATGATGTCAGATCCGAAATCTCTGGATCAGTTATCGCACGTTACGAAACGGTCAGAACGTGGACAACCACGTTCTGCACAAAACAACGCCACTAACGAGTTGAGCCAGCGCAAACTACGCAACTACGCGTCCCGTGCAACCTGAGCACCATGCGCCCGCACAACCTGAGAACCCTGCACGCCCCGCGCAACCTGAGCACCCTGCGCACCTGCACAACCTGAGCACCCTGCGCGCCCCGCGCAACCAGCACGCCCGCCCAACCTGAGCACCCAGCGCAACATGCGCGCCCGCGCACCCCGAGCAACCTGAGCGCGCAACTGGGCGCTCAACTGGCCGTGCAATCGGGCACGCAACCGGCCGTGCAACCTGGCGCTCAACCGAGCGCACAACCTGGGTGCTCAACCAGGTGTACAACGTGGGCCAGACAAGTGGCTCGTGCAACGAGCGCAGCTTAAGCGCACTATGCGTCTAGCGACGATGTTGACATGCTAAGTGCAAAGTGCGCCAACAAAATGCCACATTGCGGACTCGCATGGGCAGAGGTGTACAGAACCATGTGCAGCCACGAGACGAGAAGGATCGGCGACTCGATAGCCCGCATGAGATTCGTCATGTGTCGAGGAGGGCACAGACCGAGGCCAGAGTTGGTACGACGAACCAGTTTACTTACAATCTTGAGGAGAAGATGGGCAAAGGGGAGCACCACACGAGACGCGCAAAGGAGGGACGATGCACAGCGATCATGCCTACGAGAGTGGACATCGTCCCGAGACTTGCTGCACCCGTCGACGAAACAGGTGGAAGGGGGAATATCACGCACAAAAGTTTGTGCCCCACCGAAATGGATTTGTATAACTCTCTACGGATCGGGGTTATGCAAGAAGCTTCCGGAACATTCTAGAAGATGGCGGAACTCTCTAGAAGACGGTGGATTTCTCTGGAAGGCCCAAGATCATTCTAGATGACCCAAGATCCTTCTAGATGGTCCATGAAGTTTTCTTTTATTTTCCTTAGAAAATAATCCTGGAATATGCCGATTCCAGCATGGTAGGAAGAATAATCCCTGAAATATTCTTTCTGGGGGTTTCCATATAAAGCTCAAGGAGCCACTACAAATATATGGGAGGCTCATATGTTCATCACCACCCAAAGTTGTAATCTATTCTAGTATAGTAAAGTTTTCAAGCTTCCAATCTCTTTCTCTGTTTTGCTCCACAATATTCTCAATATCGCCTTAGCGATCTAGCTAAGCGGGTTCGGAAAGGCGGCTTGCACGATCAAAGTACAGGCAAAACGTTAAGTCCGTGACATCAAGCACCAAAAAGATTTTAACTTTTTAAATTAGTCCATAAAAAAAAATTAAAATTTTGAAGTAGTCCATCAATAATCAAGATTGCCTCTATAAGATTTTTTAAGGCAATTGATAAAGGCACTGCATAATTTGATCGGGGCTAGCCCATTTGTAAGTTTGTGTTATTTATAAGTTTGCCATTGAAAAAATTTATTAGGGCTAGCCCATTAGGTAGTATAAAAGTCAATTATTTTATTTCTCTTCTCTTTCTCTTCTTCCTCTCAAATTTTCTTCTAAACCCTAGATTGAGATTCCTCTTGTCCCTACAAAAATCTTCCTGTTTTGTAACCCTAGAGTAGTTATCAACGACTATTCGTAGTAGTCGGTATGTTTTCGACTACTATATTGCAAAGTATGTTAAATAATCGGTTGATTCCTAATTTTTGAATGTTCTTTCATAATGTAGAAAATATGGAAGAAATTGGGACATCAAATATAGCAATCGATCATCCCGGTCCTTCCGAAGAAGACGACATTCTCTCCGAAGACTAATAAATTCAAGATGGCTCTTCTTCACATTGTTGGGTTCACTTCAACCCGAAGGACATTTTCAGTTGCCTTTTGTTTTATGAGGACCGAAACATTAGAGGACTATACATGGGCTTTGGAAAAGCTGAAGACACTTTATAGTGGACATAAAGAACCGTTTGTTTTTGTGACCGATCGGGAATATGCATTGATGAATGCTATTGATACCGTATTTCCTCATGCGCGTAGATTACTATGTACTTGGCCTATAAACAAAAATATTCAAGCACAATGCAAACTGAAGTTCGAGAAAGTAGACGGCAAACTCGACATGGACCGCTTCCAAGATTTCTACAACGGTTGGACTCTTGTGTGGCGAGCAAGTAGTGAGGAAACATTTGACGTAGCATGGTACATGTTCAAAGAGCAATGGGAGCAGAGCAACCCGGCGTGTATATCTTACATCAAAGACACCTGGCTTGATGAACATAAAGAAAATTTTGTCTTGGCATGGACGAATATGGTGAAACACTACGGCACGACCACTACCAACCGTGTCGAAGGCTCACATGCAAGACTAAAAAGATATCTGCGCTCAGCGGCCGGTGGTTTCGTCTCCGTTTGGCAATCAATCAATCGAATGACCAATTCGGTCGTGAACGAGATAAAGGCTTCATTTGAGATGAGCCTGAACATTGTAAAACACCAACACAAAAAAGAACATCTCTTGTCTGATTTAATCCACGTGGCATCCCACGACGCATTGACATTACTACTTGATGAGATTGTTCGTGCAAATTCTGTCGGTTTAGATGTCGAAGTATGTGGTTGTACACATCGATATTCTCTCCGGCTCCCTTGTGCACACGAGATCAACGAATATCGACGTCAAGGTCGACCTATTCCAGTAGTGGTCATTGATCAGCGTTGGAGACAACTGTCGATCATGCCTACGGTGGACAGTCCAGATGATTTCTTTTCCATGCCACAATTGAAACTTCTTCATGCCAGATGGTGTACAGCACTAGAACCTGAGAGGAAGTCCATTGAGCTTCGGATCCAAGAACTTGCCAACCCGGCAAGTAGTCGTCTACAGGAGCCATCTTCTATCATTGCTCCGAAAGGTAGACCGCCAAAAAGACTTACAAGAACGTAAAAGAAGAAGCTCGAGTCTACTAAGCGAGAAGCCTCTCTCTTTGAGCACGTTGAAAGAAGCGTGCAAATTCTAGCCATTCCAAAGAGGAAGGAGAAGCTCCATACTCGTAGAAAGAAACAGAATACGAGTGCTGCAAACACACTCGATACGTACATTGGTGCTTTTGTGCCCGGCATGCGGAAATATATTTGGTCTATTGATGATGTGCCCAAAGACGGACATTGTGGATATCATGTGCTTGCGCGGCATCTAGGCTACCCCGCTAAAGACAGATGGAGACAAGTTAGAGCTGAGCTATATTTTGAGCTGGAGTCTCATCTTTCATTCTATAGCAAAATACTTGGGCAAGAACATGTTGGCGAACTGTTGACAAGCATTCCATGCGACACCCAGACTACTGGACCAGAGCATTACCTGGACATACCTTCTGGTGCATATCTGTTCGCTAACAATTACAAGATCCCAATTATCGTTTTTTTCCAAACACAACAACAACACGTTTTTTCCAATGTGCGCTCCTCCGAAGGACTACAGTATATCCACTCTAAATACAATTGGACTCGTCGGAGATCACTTTATTATCCCGCGGTTGATTGGGCACTCTCCTATTCCTCCCCCGCGTCACTTTGGTGGAAACATGCACCAGAAGAATCCCTCGCTTGGGTAACACCCTACGAAGATGCAATAAATGTTTACAAGAAAATCACGAACTTCGTGGAACCTATACCAAGGCCGGAGGGCCACTATGATGTATTAATTGACTGATGTACAGTTGACGAAGCGTAACATTTTGCATGGACTCATGTATAGTTGACAAAGCGTAACATTTTGCATAGACTAATGTATAGTTGACAAAGCGTAACATTTTGCATAGACAGCTGTATAGTTAACATTTTGTATCTTACTGCGTATCTATGAGTATTTTGTATCTTACTGATTAGCAGCGTTGCATTTTGTATCTTACTGACAAAGCGTAGCATCTTGTATCTTATTACAACTTGCTGTTTCTATGTGGACTGCCCAGTTCCTGGGCAGTCCATACTCACAGCAAGTTCTAATAAGGACTGCCCACTTTCCTGGCAGTCCACATATTTATGTGGACTGCCAGGAAACTAGGCAGTCCTTATTAGAACTTGCTGTATGTATGTGGACTGCCAGAAAACTGGGCAGTCCTTATCAGGACCTGCTATTTGTATGTGGACTGCCCAGTTCCTGGCAGTCCATACTCACAGCAAGTCCTGATAAGGACTGCCCAGTTTCCTCCACATATGTATGTGGACTGCCAGGAAACTGGGCAGTCCTTATCAGGACTTGCTGTGAGTATGGACTGCCCAGGAACTGGGCAGTCCACATACAAACAGCAGGTCCTGATAAGGACTGCCCAGTTTCCTGGCAGTCCACATACATATGTGGACTATGTGGACTGCCAGGAAACTGGGCAGTCCTTATCAGGACTTGCTGTGAGTATGGACTGCCCAGGAACTGGGCAGTCCACATACAAACAGCAAGGTAACATTCACATAATACGCAAAATAACATTCACATAATACGCAACATAACATTCATATAATACGCAAGATAACATTCACATAATACACAAACTTGCAAGGTAACATTCACATAATACGCAAGTTCTAAGAGTCACAGCAAGATAACATTCACATAATACGCAAACAAGTGTTCAACCAATTTGAAACTGTTAACACAGACAAGTGTTCAACCAATTAGAAAAGTTTTGCAAGTCACCCAACTACCAAATACATTCAACCTTATACAAACTACATAGTCATTCAGTATCATGACGCCTCTTCGTACGTCGGTCATCGATAAATTGGTAATCAGCTGCGATGTTCTGCATCTGGGTCCCAATATCTTCGTAATTCTCCCCCTTGCACTGGATTAGACTTTTCTCCAATTTCTTCACTTTCGAAGCCTGCATGAATACATATCATAATTTTAGGAACAAACAATTTACCACAACATGGGTTAATTAAACAAACTATACTAACCATCTTCTGCAATGCATCATATAGTGCTGACTTGGAAGGTATGGGTGCTGCTACCAGCACTTTCGCAGTTCTCTTATCAGGATTCAACATCATACCATGTCCGGCATTCCCATAGTATTCCATATAGTCCTCACTACAATCCCACATCTCCACCGCCGGAGTTCGTATGGTTTCACCGAGAAGATGTTGTTGCCAGTCAGCAAAAAAGTACGACCCCCAGGGGTAGTACGGCGGGACGTAGGTCGACGGTTTCTTCCCTTGGCCAGCGGTCCTCAATTTCAACGTACTCGGGATAGTCTGTACGTATCCAAACTGACGAAGCACTCTATCTGGGATGTGAGGCTCCTCAATTTCATGACAAAACAGCGGACCTCTAAATAGTGCAACTGGTTGCACAGGACGAGTGCTATTTCGCAGATCCTTATATGGATGCCAAATAATCTACAACATGCATTCATTACTTAAGGAGTTACTAATTAATATGGAATACTAGAGTGGTAAGTAAATGCTAGTTCAAGTTACTATTGTTTCACCTCCTTTGCAGTCAGATCTTCTAGAGCAACACGTAGGGTAGCCAACATATGTGGATGTCTGGTATCTATCTTAGCCGGCCTCCACCTACACATCCTGGGCATCTGCTCATCATAATTTCGATTAAGAGTAGCCCTATTGAGCGTCGGAAAATGCTCATATATCCACGCCTGAAAATGTAAAATATAACAATGTTATCGTTATCGACATAATTTTATACAATTGTATAGACACAGTATGCTAGGGTTTGCTTACATGGAGCAGTGTTTGACAACCAGCTATCGTCTTCGACTCGACTCGAGATGCAGCACCTAGTTCGCGGTAGAGGTGTGCTAGTATACCACTTCCGAACGATATTTCATCCACAGCGTTCAAGTCCGTAAAATTGTTTAGATATTTTGCATGTATCGCTGTCCCGGACTTGTCTGTAATGCCGACGGCTCCTAGGATGAACTGCATGTATCCACGGGCCACGAGATCGTCATTACCATTGTTGTCGTCGGCGTCGTCGACGTCATCATTGAAAGTATTCCTCAAAAAACTTAAAGGAACTCCATAAGACTTCTTAAATTCCAGGATGCCCACAAATGTGGTTGTTCCACTAGTGCAAACATTGGGCTGTCCAATATTCTACCAGTCCTCAGTGTATAATGGACGGCCAATTTGAATTTCAATGGACAGCCCTGTCTCAGGACATGTGTAACTTGAGACTGCCCACATTTCTGGCAGTCCAAGATGCAGTTAGGACTGCCAGAAACGAGGGCAGTCCTAACTCACATCATGTGTAAGAAAGGACTGCCCACTTTTCTGACAGTCCTAACTTTATGTTGGACTGCCAGAAATTTGGGCAGTCCATTGTCACACATGTTATGCTAATGGACTGCTCATTATCCTGGCAGTCCAACATAGAGTCAGGACTGCCAGAAAAGTGGGCAGTCCATTGTTCCACATGTTATGCCAAATGGACTGCTCATTTTTTCTGGCAGTCCAACATACAGTCAGGACTGCCAGAAGAATGGGCAGTCCTTCGCTACACATGTTATGCCAATGGACTGCTTATTCTTCTGGCAGTCCAACATACAGTCGGGACTGCCAGAAGACTGGGCAGTCCTGGCCGACGCCAAATTTTGGCAAACACGTTTGCTACGGTCCGATGCAATGGAAATAACGAATGTAATTGATCCTTCAATTGTCTCAGATAATTTCTACGGTTTTCGAAAGAAATGGAGGAAGATTTCGCACCTTGTTTGCGAGGAAGGTTTCGGGGCCATCGTTCTCCTTGGAAGAGAGAAGAGGACGTGGGGAAGAAGAGGAAGAAGAGGAAGATGATGAAGCTGCTCGCCGAGTGGTGGAGAATGGAGTCAGTGTTAGGACTTAGGAGGAAGAAGAAGAGGGAAGTTAGGGTTCTTGAGGAAGAAGAGGGAAGTTTGTGTTCGGGGGGGAGGGCGGAATTACTTGGGACAGCCCTATGATCAAATAAATGGGCTGTCCTGAGTAAAACCCAAAAAAAATTGGGCTAGCCCCAATCCGGACTAGCCCCGATCAAAAAAGGCAGTGCCTTTATCAATTGTCTTTTTTAAATAGGAAACATGTTACCAAATTTAGATTGGACTCAGTACACGGCCTTGCGCTATTACTCTATAAATAGGCAGCAATCTCATCTGGAGATTTTAGGATTACTTTTTTCCTAGGGTTTCATGCGATATGTCCTCCTCACCGCCAACTCCCGCCGGCGAGATAGCCAGCCATGTCCTCCTCGCCGCCAACTCCCGTCGAGCCCTCGATTCCCTTCCCGCCGACCTCCATCGAGCCCTCGATTCCCTTCCCGCCGTGAGATCCAGCCCTACCGCCGCCGCCCTCGTCGACCTCCGGCAACGAGCCGCCGTCCTCTTCCTCTGTCGACGTATGACATCCAGAATTCGTGAAATAAAGAAAGATGATTAAACGATGGATTTGGACGGATCCGGTATAGTTTTTAATTCATATGTTTTTTTTTTAATCTCTAGTTTTTTTTAGGTCATGTATTATTTTGGATATTGGTAGAGACTTTATGTGTATGCTCTGTTTTGCAGTCTCCTGAAATTATCTCGAATCTAATAATCTCTAGTTTTTAATTCTACATCTATGTGAAATTGTCTTAAATTGGTCTGCTTGACAATTTTAGGGGTAACCGTTATGAGGCGTTCTTAGAGTACCGGTTATGAGCGGTTATCAGGGGTCTGGTTTTGGGATTTTTAAGTAGCGACTTTTAAACCAGTCCAATCCTTGCTTGATGATTCATTAACGAGCGGTTCCGAAAGTTTGTTACACGAAAAAAATTAAATAGGGTATTTTTTTTTTGGTGAGGATATAAATGGAATAAAATAATAAAATCCCTCAAAAACCCACCCCAAAAATACGCTACTCCGTTTTTGGGAGATTTTTGAGCCGACCAAATCCAACAAATTACCAAGTTGGGGCTTTCATAAACAAACGGTTTAAAAACACGCCAAAGCCGATGAAAACATCATTACCAAGCAGACCCTAAAAATATCTGGTTTTTAATTTACAGTTGTGTACGCTCTACAGGTTCGCGAATTTATCTTCAATCACAAGTATAAACCCTCAATAATAGGGGCTTTCATAAACAAACGGTTTAAAAACACGCCAAAGCCGATGAAAACATCATTACCAAGCAGACCCTAAAAATATCTGGTTTTTAATTTACAGTTGTGTACACTCTACAGGTTCGCGAATTTATCTTGAATCACAAGTATAAACCCTCAATAATAGGGGCTTTCATAAACAAACAGTTTAAAAACACGCCAAAGCTGATGAAAACATCATTACCAAGCAAACCACGCTCTACAGGTTCGCGAATTTATCTTGAATCACAAGTATAAACCCTCAATAATAGTTGTGTTATGGTTAAGAAGTTTGGGAATTGACGTATCTTAGTCCTTGAGAACTTTACTTGGAAATAAGTAGCCGACGATTAATAGGCTGACTGATCAGTCTGTTAGCTTGCCCTCATATTTGCAATGACTAACAAGGTGGTCTTCTGGTCCCCAACCAGCCCTCTAGGTTTATGACAACTTTGCACTATCTTCCTTGGAACTTAGGTATCGTAAAGATTTAAAGCCTAATGTCAAGTTCTCATCGGTTAGATGGGTGGTTTCTCGATTTTGGGTCATGACCCTTGTGAGCAATTCGGCAAACGGGGTAAATTTTTGAGGCTACAAAAGTACGAGTATAAATCGGCTCAGTACAAATAAAATACGCTAAAAAATTCGGTCAAATATTCGAAAAATAGAAATATTATTTCGCATGCTTAAAATTTACATAGTGATTCGAATCAATCAAAAGTTCGCAAGAATTATGCGTTTCTGGAAGATACGAATTTTTTTGCATATAATACGAGTTTTATTCAAGTGATTGCTAACAAGGGTCATGACCCATCACAAATATCAATCTTAACGCAAAAAGCCTCTTCTCATTCGCTTGACACCTTTACTAATTTGGCTTTATATCTCGTGTTGGTGGGAAGTAGTGAGCACCTTCTCTTGGTTTGGAACTCACTTTTACAGGGCAAAATAGTTGAAACATAATAGTTTTAAGTTCAAATTCTTCACATGAAAGCACCTTCTCTTGTCTTATTAGCTATTTATCGTCATATGTTGTCTTCTCCCATCCCAACAATCACTTCTCCCATCCCAACAATCATTCCCTAGTTGGGTCAGTATCCTGAATACTTAATTGTCATTGAGGTTCATTTTCCTACATTATGTGGCAATTTGTAGAGGTCGTTGTAAGAAATATAGATCCCAAGATCAACACAACAACATAGCCTTTAGCCAATTTTTTTGGGTTGTGCGGCTTGAATGCTCTTCTTCTATTCGGTTTTGACTAAGGATGTCCTCTATAATCTACTAACAAAACCATTAACTGTAGCCATCTTTTAGTAAATTTTAATTTTTCAATTTCAACTATAGCCAGCTTTGGCAACCGTGGAAAGTGTTACCTCTATCCCACTTGTATGAGGTAAGGACTATCTCCCTACCTCTTTTTTTTCTTTTTTTCTTTTCTTTAAAAACAAAGAGCACATAAGGCGCTGTCATTTGTAAACTTCCCGATTTTTTTTAATAAATTTTTAGTCTTATATATTTTCTAGTTAGAAAATAAATTTTATTTATTTTTTTCTTAATTCTATAAAAGATATTTGTACTGACGTAGGGATTTGTGAAACTATTTTTTTTCAATTTGATTTTGTTTTTTTAAAAATATATACTTTTAAACTTATTAATTTTCTATTATCAATTATGTATAAGTTTATACTTATAAAAATCTATTTTTAAATATTATTGAATTATTAGATATTATTGGATTTAGATGTGGTCAATTTTAAATTATGATTGAATTTAGTCTTAATTTATTGCTATATTATTTTAGATGATTATTTATGAAAATATACATTTAGGAATATTTGAATTATTCTTATCAATATTTTTGATATTTGATTTTATGAAATCTAGTTTGAAAATATTAGATATTAATTTAAAGTAATATTATTATTAGTTATGGATTTGGATTGGGTCAAATCTAATTTAATTCATGAAATGATTTAAACTCAGTATTGTCAACCTCACAAGATTAGTTGGCAAAATTTCTTGTTGTATTGATGTAATATCATAGCATTTCAATTATAGGATTGCATACTAGAACAAACCGAATTAGAAAATATTGACGCCAACTGGTCTCAAGAATAGAACTATCACGTATATCAAGTCAACCAACTGAATTTCGATTTATTCGGTTTCAACCGAACCGAATTAGCCAAAACCGAATAAAATGAAATTTTTAAAAATTCAAAACCGAGCAATCAAGTTATCAACAAAACCTTGTAGTTGGAGAGTAGTGGTCCATCATAATGCAAGTCAAAAAGTCATCTACACAAGTAGTACTACCTTCTAACTGGAGGGAATTATCCAACATAATCAAAGTTGAAGGGAAAAAAAAAGACTTTGGAATGTTCCATTTTAGATGTACTTTTCCATTATAAAGAATATAATTTAAGAAAACTAGAGAATGTGCATTGGTTGTTTAATTTAAGTAAACTAGACAATGCTGAAGTGTGATATAAAATCATGCTGTTGGATACCATGTTCAACAACTGACTACTTCAAATCATGGTTGATGTCATATACCTTTTAGGTAATGCAAGTTATTGCTTCTTTAAACATTGAAAATAGCTTACTCTTCTCACCTACAGTTATGGTACAGTACATTGTTGTAGTATAGTTGAGGTTTATTATTCTTCGTAGTTTTCGTCGTTTTGACTAGTTCTTGTGAAACTATAACTGAAGGTATGCTCTCACGAGGTTTATTGGATGCTCCAACTCCAAAACACTTATTCAAATTGCTGCTCTTAAATTTCATTATTATGGGTGGAAAGTTCACTATGTATTGGTTATGCAGGTGTCGATATCCTTGACCCTATGTATTTGTTTTCATTATTGTTTTGGAAAAAAAAAACTTGCCTGCTAGATGAATTTACTCCAAGGATGCCATCATCATCATCATCCTAATCAATATTATTGAAGATGTTGATGTTGCCGTACTAATTAAGCTATGGATACAAAATGTCAATTTAATATTATTTGACCCTTATCCCCCTTTTTTAAACACATGCAATATCTGGTGTGATTGATTGCAAGATGGAAAATATGTGGAAAAGAAGTTAATTCCATGGAATTATTTTCCTAGGAAAAAAAATTCATGGAATTATAAAAACAATTCAATGGAAAACTTAATTAGGGTGTTTGATTGCCATTATTTTCCACGGAAATAGTTATTTTCCATGGAAAATGATATTTTCCTATGGGTTGGACAAGTTTTATTTTCCACCATTTTAGAAGAAAATATGGAAAATGATAGTTTTTTGGAAAGTAATTCCATGGAAAATATAAGCTATCAAACACTACAATTGGTGGAAAATTTGTGATGAAAATATTTTCCATGGAAAAAAAGCTCAATCAAACACAGTTAGTTCTCTCTCCCTTGTTTTCCATCTAACACTTTAGGCTGTGTTTGATTGAGCTTTTTTTTTCCATGGAAAATATTTCCATCACATATTTTCCACCAAATTATTAAAAGTTAAAACCAACTTTCTCCTTTTTCCATATTTTGTCTCTTTCAAAAAAAAAAAAGGTTTGGTAGTTTATAGTTATGTAAAATGTTTTTCGAGAATACCAGGTAGACCGCTAGCTCATGAAAACGAGCTCGAATCCAACCAAAACTTTGTTGTTAAGCAACATAAGATACGCGCCACAGATATTATGTACTCTCTCCATACCATGTGTCCTGTGAAAACATAATACAAACTTGTAAATTGTGTAGAAAGTATATTTTGATTTAGAGTACACTCTTTCTAGATAAATATCAGGACTGGGTGAATTTTGAGTTCCTATTGGAGAAAATGCCCCATAGCTGTACTGGATGAAAGCTCCCAAGGAACTTGAACCTGCAAAGATTCTGTACCACCAATCCATTGGACCACAGAATTATGTCTTTTGCTGAGTACTAATAATCAAATGTAATTTTTTTTAACATTGTACACAGGTGTGCATACTTGTGTAATGTAAGCAGCATGAGTTTATACTTTCGAAAATTTGGTTTATTTTGTGACTCCTGCGAAGAAATAATTTCAGAACTACTTAATCAAGGAATGATGTCTCTATTATTTTCACACAAATAATACTGCTATAATGTGGCAATAGTCTGTTTGTATGATGCTGTTATTTTCCTACTACTGTTTAGAAGCAGGTCAAGCTTTTGGTTGTATAGTTCAACATATCTTGGCAAGGCAATGGAAGTACTTGCATGCAATACTCATGTAGAGAATTGCTCAGAAATAGTCTATACACTAAACAACCTCTTCTGAGTGAATTTCATCTAGCTTGTATATATGAATTGTATCATACAACCTTAACATCTTATCAATCGCTCTAGACTTGTGATGCAATGACAAACATTTTCCGCAAGGTTGATGTCATCCCACTTGCAAAAAGTATTACTTTCACGTAGGTTGAACGTTAAAAAAAGTACAATATGATTGAAATATATATATTTTTTTAATTATGTTAGAATATTTTAATTTGAATATATTTTGTTTATTATTTATTATAAATATATTTTTGAACTTTTGGGTATGTGTTTAGTTAGATAATATCATTTAGTTAGTTTAAATATAATTAAAATCCTAAAATATTTTAGTATTTTTATATATTCATGAAGTTGGAGGATTTTAGGTTTTAATTTTATTTTAAACTACATGAGAAAATAACTACGGTTACGGGACTTTCCAAAATGAAATAGTTGATGAAATACACATGGCTTAGATGGCTCAATCAATCTTGAGCCATTTTGAAGCTCCTTTATATTAGTAGAGATTATGTTGCGTGCGGGTCAAATGCGAGAATGTTGAACTAAGCAAATAGTATGTACACTAAACAACCTCTTCTGAGTGAATTTCATTTAGCTTCTATATATGAATTGTATCATACAACCTTAACATCTTATCAATCGCTCGAGTTTTGATGCAATGACAAAGAGTTTACGCAAGGTTGATGTCATCCCACTTGCAAAAAGTATTACTTTCACGTAGGTTGAACGTTAAAAAAGTACAATATGATTGAAATATAATTTTCTTGGGTTATGCCAAGAAGAGTGATGTTCGGAGATTTCTTGATATTGAATCTAATCATATCATTGAATTTCGCGACACAGAATATTTTGAAGACAAATTTACAAGGCACAAGAACATTGTTCTTGCGGATATTTCGGAAACAATGAGATTGCGCAGGAAATTGAAGTTTTCAATGAGAATATAGTCCAAGAAGAAGTTGTCGAAACAACTGTTGAACCAGAACTCGCTGAGCTGTCAACTAAGCGAGTTAGGTGGTCGAAAGATTTCAGAAATGACTTTGTCACCTATCATGTGGAAGCAAATCCGCTTACCTATGATGAGGCGATGAAGACCAGAGACGATGTTTTTGGGAGAGAGGCGATAAACAATGAAATTGATTCAATCACCTATAATAACACTTGGGTGTTGGTTGATCTTTCTGAAGGAGCAAAATCCATCGAATGTAAATGGATCTTTATGAAGAAGATGAAAGCAGATGGAATTATTGACAAGTTCAAGGCTAGACTAGTAGCCAAGGAGTTTTCTCAGAAGCAGGGGATCGACTATTTCGACACGTATGCTCTAGTAACCTGAATGACCACCATCAGAATGTTAATTGCTCTCGCAACAATACATAAGTTGGTGATACATCATATGTATGTAAAAATAGCTTTTCTTGAATGGTGAGCTGATCGAAGAAATTTACATGCAACAATCAGAGGGATTTGCCGTCAAAGGTCTTGAAGACAAAGTCTGCAAGTTAGGTAACCATTTGACTTTTGTCAAATTACACACGTCCACGAAGTCCATACACACCTTTTGATGCATTCATTTTGAGACCAAGTCACCTGGTTTGTCGGAACGGACTCCGTATCGGAGTTTTTATAGTTTTTAAAAACAGTTTTTTTGGATTTTTGGAGCTAGTTTTATTTGAAAACTAATAATAGATTTTTTTTTCCACAATAGGTCATTGTGAAGCCATTTAATTGGCTACAATGTTGTTCAAGTGGATTTTGAAATTTTCCAATATCTTGTTCAATAATCGGTTTCCAAAATGATGATTTGGGACAAATTCTCTATTCCAAAAAAAATCTATTTTTTTCTTGATGAATTTTCATGAGAAATCCAGGCTAAACTAAAATAAACTACTTGAAGGATTTTGTGGAGGGTTAACCTAGCTACTCATAGAAATTTATGAAACGAAATCTCATTGAACGCGGAGGTAGATATCTTACCGCAAAAAGATAGGGCGAACATAGATCTGTGGTTGGACCCTTGGAGTTTCTTGTGGAACGTGGAGCGATACTTCAAGGCATTGCACATCAACGATGTCACGTCCCGATCCCACTAGGGTCGTTCGTCCTCGCTAAGGCGTGATGTCGTGCAAGCCTAAGTTACGCTTGCACAAGTCCAATACCTGCACAATACAACTAGACAAGCAAAACACACGCACCCAGCATATTTAATTGCAGAAAACCAAATATTGGACACAGAGATTTAAAAATGAAACATTTCTTTTATTCATAACTTGATAGGATTACAAAGTACAAAGATTGTGACTCAAATGCCATAATTTGATTACATCTCTCTTTTTGAAACTCCAAAATAGCCACAATGTCCATATCATATCTCTTTATTACATGCTCGAAAATGTAAAGACACCTTCAAGGAAAAGCTTGCAACTTGACCGAAGACGGAAAGTAGCTTTGAGGCAATCTATAAGCTCTACTAGGTTAGACGAGCTTTAGTGCCTCACCTGAAATCCCCATGTCTCCTTGTTTTCAAAGGATGCCCGCAATGTGGGTCAGCACACATTATATACTGGCGATCGGCTTTTGACTGAACTCAAAAATATCTGCACTAAGTCAACATATGAAGCTAACATTTTACTAGCGCTCTTTCTACTTATCCAGGTTCTTTTTAACAATTCATAAGAAGCATAAACAGTAGAAATCATTTTCACAATCTTATCCATCGTCGACAGCCATCCCTGCACAAGACATGTTAGCACAATTTGCATAACAAATAACTTATGTGTCATTCTTGTAGTGAAGCTCATCATTTGGGTCATGCATGTGGCCTATCTACATAATGGTCCACGGTATCATTTCCCGTGATTAGCCATTCTGACTCTTGGGTCAGCTCGTTGGTAAGGACTCAATACTCCCCTGATCGCAAGGTCTCTTTTACCTTAGGGTGCCCTAATCTCTTCTATGCCGAGTGGTTCGAGGCGCACCAAGAATCCACCCGAGAGACGATACCTTGTATACAAGTTGTCTGAGACCAATGCATTCTCTATCCTTTCTATCAGATATAACAGATTTTGTTTACGAGCATGACGCGTTCATTTCACGTATTAACAGCACGTTCATTTCGTGCCTTACCTCTTATTCATCTCAACATGTGCGAGTTGTCTGTCCATGTCTACATTTAATAGTATGCTAGCAACATAGCATATCATCATTCATTTGAAACAGATGTTTGGCAGCACATGATCGAACATTCAATTCAATTCAATTCATTTATCTTCTCTTATCTTTTATTATTGTGGTATCGTTGATCAGAGGGACGAGGCAACAGAGTGGACTAGAGATCATTTTATTAGGGCGTGCAAATAAATGCAAGCCCGGTTGAAACAACTCACCAAAATAAATTTTGTTCGAGAGAATAAGGGATTTTGCGCACCGTTCACGCATCGTTCACGGGTCTTACATTGGCACCAACATTTGATTAGCATACTTCAGTCTCTTTCTCTCAAGATTCGGAATAAATGTGAAATGCGATGAAAGCGAACAATGAAAACCAATCATCGAAGACGCATTCATCAAAACCAAGCAGCGAAAGAAAACATCCAATAAAACTTTTGGATTCATTTCAATAGAAGCCGATCCATCATTTGGAAATGTTTATTGCATTTCATCCATGATCAATCGATACCGGCAAAGGTTTTCCCAAATACTCAGTTCAAGACTGAGCCAGCAAGCCGTGGGTATTACATAGTGGACCGCGAGGAGCGGGCACTACCAAAATTTCACATATTAGCGACGCCAAGAAACGTCGCTAAAACGAAAAAAATGTCGCAAAAACTGCTCAACGACGTTTTCTGCGACGTTTTCACGCTTGTCGCGTTTACACAAGTCGTTGTCAAGGAAAACGTCGTAAAACGGCGTTGTTGCGATGTTTTCCAGCGACGTTTAAACGTCGCTTAGTCTGTCGATGTTGACCGACTCCACGTCGGCAATTTAGCGACGTATATGTAGTCGATAAACGTCGGCTGATTAAGCGATGTATGTACAGTCGGTAAACGTCGGCAGATTTAGCGACCTATCTTTAGTCGGTAAACGTCGGTAGATTTAGCGACGTAACGATTACTTTTACCGACGTTTATCGACTGCATTTTGTAAGTAAATTTCTGCAGATTTTAGCGTCGTTTTGCGATGTTTAGCGACGTCTATGTAGTCGCTATTCCGCGTCGCTAAACCTCGCTAAAATGAGCAAAAAAATTTAAAAAAAAAAGAAATAGAATGACATATTCTGCTAGTGTGGTATCCCTGCAGTTTAATAATGAACATTTAATATGAATAGACCCGGAGCAACCCTCCGTTGAATTCCCTGGGTTCCCGACCCCTTCGGTGGAACATTCAACATCGGTAATGGCACATACATTTTAAATAAACAATAAAATAGAATATGATAAAAATTAATAGTACATTACATAACCAATATCCAATGACTACACAACCAAGTCTATTGTATACACATAAATATCCACGGAGATAGTCTTTCTAGGCTCTTTACACTAGTGAGGGGTCAGGTTCAATACGGCTAAAACTCAAAATGGCACAAAAAGTTACAAGTCGTAATTAATCAATAAATAAATCAAATGATCATTGTGTTTCAACAATTTTTGAGATAGACAAAAAGCTTATTTTTACTTAAAGTAAAGTACCAAAATGATCCTTGTTAATCACAGAAATTTATTATAATTTTTCTGGAATTTATTAACCAGTACAAGTATTTTATAAAAATCAGCTTTCCTAAGTATACAGAAAATGAGTTTTGGTTTCATATGCCAAACTAGTGGCAAAACTGTAAATTGAATACTATAAAAATTATACTAAATTAGCTAAATTAACATAGTATCTAAATACTATTTTTTCAGAATTTTAACAGTACTTTAAGTATTTTTAGAAATCCAAAAACAACATTGCACATAATTGAAATTAAATAATTAATTATCTGCGTATTTTGTCCATGTATATAATTTGAACCAAAGTTCAAATACAGGACCCAAGGCCATGAATCAAGTCCAATATGACTTGTACAGGTCTTGAATGTGTGAAAACACATTTGGGCCCAAAAATTCATGCTAGGCTTGGACACCAAATGGTTGCAGTAATTTAAATACACAAAAATACAAATTGGTAAAAAGTGCAAAATAAATATTAATATTTGATAAGGTAAAATTATGCATAGTGAATATATACATACATATGTTAAAAGTACATATATATATATATAAGGAAATACTTAATTTATATATATATATATATATATATATATATATATATATATATATATATATATATATATATATATATATATATAAGGAAACACTTAATTATAAAGTATATATATAATAATATATATACACATGAAAATATATACATATATACATATATGTATATAAATCCAAATATATATATAAAATTTTACTAACTATAAAAATATATACACAAGAACATATGTACATATATACATATATGTACATAAATACATATATATACATATACATACATATACATTATAATAAAGTACTAAATATAACATATATATATATATATATATATATATATATATATATATATATATATATATATGTATATACATATATTTGTATATATATATATATATATATATATATATATAACAGAAAAGAAAAGAAAAAGAAAAAGAAAAGAAAAAGAAAAAGAAACAGCAGTAAGGGGGGCTCGAACCCGAGCCAGAGAGCGCGCGCGCGGGGGGGGGGGGGGGGGGGGGGGGGGGGGTTAAGTCGGGTCGGGCTGGCCAGGGGGTCAGCCCGCTGGTTGTGTTAGGGGGAGGGTTTAGGTTAGTTTTGTTTAGGTTAAGTTAAACATTATATATATAAAAAATAATAAAATCGATCCTGTGTCCGGACAGTTAGGGACACAGGATTTTTACGTGTCCGTGCTACTCACGACACGCACGAATACCAATTCACGTGTCCAAACACTGGACTAGTGTCCCCGTGTCCTGGCGAACCACACACGTGGCTTCGGGACACAGATGACACGAGATGAGCTCTGTTACTCACGTGTCCGGTCGTCGAAGGGGGATTTCGAGGGTGCTGGCGGGCAGAGGAGCGGTCGGGACGGCGGCACTCGGGTGGCGACGCGTTCGCCTTGGCCGGGCGCGTCGAATGGTGGTCGTCGAAGGCGACGACGTCAACTGGGGAGGCTGGAAGGGGGAGTTCGTCGGGGTTAGGGTTTTTGGGCCTAGGGTTTGGGGAAGAACGGGCTGCGGTGGCTGTGGTGGGTCGAAGTGGGGGTGGTCGAGCTGAGGGGGGTGAGGGGGTTTAAATAGGGGGCTTGAGGCGGTCGGGGACAGCCGGAAAGGGCGGGGACAGGCTGCGCTGGCGGTCGTCGGTCAGCGGAGTGGGTGAGGGGAGAGAGAGTGTTCGTGGGGGGGTAGGTTAGGTTAGCAGTTAGGCCCCCATAGTTTTAGGTTTTACAGAAAGGCCCCAACAGTAGCTAAATACAAAATAGAATTTGCATTCCGTATTTGAAAACATTTTAATAATTGCAAACTAATATAAAAATAAATCTAAAAATTACAGAATGATATTAAAATAATTTAGAAAATTATATATTAATATTTTTGTATTTTAAAAACTCATTTAAAAATCATTAAAAATTCTAGAAAAATTCCTAAAAATCTAAATAATTATTTTAAGGCTAAAATTGACATTAAAATTAATTAACACCAATTAAAATAAAATTTGAAAAACAGGGGCTTACAAGTCTTCCCTCCTTGAAAAATTTTGTCCTCGAAATTCACAAGGATTGAAGACCCTAAAATATTCTAACATAGCAAGCAATGCAACAAAATGACTAAGGCTGCGATCGAAACTAACCTCTAAGGTATCAAGCGGGAACGGGTGGTTCCCTCGCAGCGGTTGGATCGAACAAGTAAGGGTATCTCTCCCTCATGTCCGACTCCCTCTCCCAAGTAGATTCACCTGGAGAGTGACGGCTCCAAGCTACTCGTACTAAGGGTATAACCTTGTTCCTCAGCCTCTTCTCTCTCCTGTCTAATATCTCCACTGGCTGCTCAGAAACTGTAAGGCTCGGTCCGACCTCCAACTCTGAATGATCTAGCACATGACTGGGGTCTGGAACATATCTCCTCAGCTGAGATACGTGAAAGACATCGTGAACTCCTGATAGGTTGGGTGGAAGCGCAACCCTGTAAGCTACCTCTCCAATCCTGGCAAGTATCTCGAATGGCCCAATGTATCTGGGGCTCAGCTTTCCTCCTCGTCCGAACCGGATCGTCCCTCTAGTAGGTGATATCTTCACTAGCACCATATCACCGTCTGCGAACTCCATCGGTCTGCGACTAGCATCAGCCCAGTGTTTCTGCTTATCCTGAGCTACTCTGAGCCTGTCTCTGATCATCCCGACCTTTTCTGCTGCATCCGTGATCATCTCTGGCCCAAGCATAACTCTGTCTCCAACATCATCCCAAAGAGCGGTGTGCGGCATCGTCGTCCATATAGCGCCTCGAAAGGAGACATACCGATATTGGCTTGGTAGCTGTTGTTGTATGAAAACTCTACCAAGTGCAGATGGCTCTCCCAAGATCCTCCAAAGTCCAGCACGCAGGTCCTCAGCATATCCTCCAGTGTCTGTATCGTCCTCTCGGACTGCCCATCTGTCTGCGGGTAGTACGCCGTACTAAACTTGAGCCTACTGCCCAACTCCTCCTGCAAGCTCCTCCAGTAGTGGGATGTGAATCTGCTGTCCCTGTCCGACACGATGCTCACCGGCACTCCGTGTAGACGAACTATCTGCTGCATGTATAGCTCTGCCAACTTCTCGGTGGAAAGCCCCACCTTGAAGGTATGAAGTGCGCACACTTCGTCAGCCTGTCTACGATGACCCAAATGGCATCCTTCCCTCCTTGGGAACAAGGAAGCCCTGAGACGAAGTCCATCGTAATATGTTCCCACTTCCACTCGGGAATGGGTAACGGTTGCAACAAACCAGCTGGCCTCTGGCGCTCTGCCTTGACCTGCTGGCAAACTAGGCATCTTGAGATGAAACGCGATACATCCCTCTTCATCCCGTGCCACCAAAGATGTTCCCGCAAGTCACGGTACATCTTGTTAGCACCAGGGTGAATAGAATATCTCGATCGGTGCGCCTTCTGCAAGACTGCCTCTACCAGCTCTCCCTTCGGCACGCACAATCGGCTGCCATGCCTCAAGGATCAATCCTCTGCTATAGTGAAGTCATCTAGCAATCCAGCTAAAGCCTGGGCTCGAAGTCTGCCAAGGCTCTCATCTGTAGACTGTGCCTCCCGGATCTGCTTCATCAAACCTGACTGAATGTCAAGCGCCATCATCTGTATCACCGATCCTGGCCGAACTAGCTCGATACCGAGCTTCTCCAGATCCTTCCGCAAATGCTGATCAATCATCAAGTACCATGCCATCGGATGCCTGCTCAGCGCATCCGCCACCACATTTGCCTTCCCGGGGTGATACTGTAAATCGAAGTCGAAGTCTTTCATCAACTCCAACCATCATCTTTGCCTCATGTTCAGCTCTTTCTGCGTGAACACATACTTCAAGCTTTTGTGGTCAGTAAAGATTTCCACACGCTCTCCGTATAAGTAATATTTCTATAACTTGAGTGCAAAGATCACCGCAGCTAACTCGATGTCGTGGGTAGGATAATTCCTCTCATGAGTCCGCAATTGCCTAGATGCATAAGCAATCACTTTCCCATGCTGCTGTAGGACACATCCTAGCCCCTTTCCAGAAGCATCACTGTATATGGTGAAACCTCCAGAACCTGAAGGTAATGTCAGAACTGGAGCGGTCGTCAGCCTCCTCTTCAGCTCCTCAAATGCTGCCTGGCAGTCCTCTGACCAAATGTACTCTGCGTCCTTCCGCATCAGCTTTGTCATGGGTTCGGCTATCCTAGCAAAGTCCTGGACGAACTTTCTATAATAGCCTACTAAACCCAGAAAACTCCTGATCTTTGAAACTGACGTCGGAGCCTTCCATGTCTCAACTGTAGCAATCTTCCTGGGATCCACCGAGATTCCATCTCCAGTAACTACATGGCCGAGAAACTCCACTCGGTCTAAAAGAACTCGCACTTCGGCAATTTGGCAAGCAATCTTTCCTGCCTCAGAATCCCCAAAACTATCCGCAAGTGCTCTGCATGCTCCTCTGACGTCTTTGAGTATATCAGGATGTCGTCGATAAATACTACGACGAACTTATCCAGATACTGGTGAAATGTCTTATTCATCAAATTCATAAAGACAGCTGGCGCATTTGTGAGACCAAATAGCATCACCAGAAATTCGTACTGCCCGTACTTCGTGTTGAACGCCGTCTTCTGGATGTCTGCTGCCCTGACCTTCACCTGGTGGTACCCGGATCTCAAGTCTATCCTGGAAAACACCTTCGCCCCGCTCAACTGGTCGAACAAATCATCTATCCTGGGCAGAGGATATTTGTTCTTGATGGTGATGGCATTCAAGGCCCGGTAGTCAATACACAACCGGACTGTACCATCCTTCTTAGGCACAAAGAGCACTAGCGCTCCCCATGGAGAAGCACTGGATCGAATGAAACCCTTTTTCAACAGGTCATCAATCTGCTCTTTCATCTCTATGGCCTCCTTGGGATTCACTCTATAGCAAGCCCGGAATACTGGTGATGAACCCGGCACTAAATCTGTAGTGAACTCCACATCTCTGTCAGGCGGAAGTCCTGGAAGATCCTCTGGGAATACATCCATAAACTCCCTAATGATAGGGTGTGGCGGTGCTACGTCCCCAACTGTCGCACAACAGTTCGGCTCTAGGCTGATCTCCGGCCCTGTCCTCCTGACTCTGAATGGTGCTGTGCCCGGGGGACTGAACAAAATACTACCCTCATGACAATCTATAGATGCATGGGCATAGCTAAGCCAGTCCATCCCCAATATGATATCATAACCGGGGAGTGGCATCACAAAGAATCGCCCCTCAAACTCTCTCCCGGCTATAGTAATAGAGCATCTATAGATAGCTCTAATAGGCACTGGTCCTCCTCCCGTCATTACTCTACTAATCTCCGCAGTAGGTGTAGATACTAAATGATGTTCATGCATAAACTCTAATGACAGGAAGCTATGAGATGCACCAGAATCAAACAAACATAGGGCTAGAAAAGTATGCAAATAAACATGACCTGTAATGACGTCAGCTAAGTAATCTGGCTCCGAAACCTGCTCCGGCTCCGGCTCAAGGGCTAGGCTATAAACCTTCCCCTGAGGTCCTTTCTGCTGCTGCAGATGCTGCCCAAACCTCTGCTGCTGCGTCGGAAGGGGTCCTCTAGGTCCCGTGGCTACTGGGCACTCTCGAAGCTGATGGGTGGCAGACCCACAAGCCAAACACTGCCCCAACTTCTTCCTGCAGATGGAAGCGTCGTGGCCTACCCTCTTGCAGAATGCACAAAAACCTCCCTTCGGCTGCTGTCGGGGTCCCGGGGTTCTAACTGGCGGGGTCGGGTGATGTGATGTAGGGGGACGGTAAGTCTGCTGGTGCGGCGTCGGTGCTCTCTGCTGGAAAGCCTGACTCTTGGACGGTCCCTCATGATGTACAGAAGCCGACCTCTTGCTAGACAGAAGACGCTCCTCAATGCTCCGGGCCAACTCTAGGCTCTGGTAGTAGTCAGTCGTACCGTTTGCCACTATAAGAATGCCAATGTCTGGAACTAGACCATGGCAAAACCTATGGGTCATCTCCTCTGGATCTGCAACCAGACTATGAGCGAAACGGCTCAGGCGACTAAACTCTGCCGCATACTCATCAACAGAACGGTTCCCCTGCTGGATGTTCTGGAGTCGTAGCCCCATGGCTACTCTAGCAGTGGTCGAAAAGAATTTCTTCTTGAACTGGGTCTTGAACTGATCCCAAGTGGCTCTCCCTCTCGCAAACAACGGCTCATTCCGGAACCAAACTCCTGCCAAGTCTATCAGCAGAAATCCCGCTGCCTCGACCTGGAGTTCATCCGGCATCCTGACTCCGAGAAGCTTCCTCTCTACCGAGTCTAGCCAGTCATCTGCTACTACTATGCCCTCTGTCCCTAAGAACTCCTTGGGATTCAGACCCATGAAGTCCTTGATTGTCCCCGCTCTCTGCCGTGGCTCTACATGTGGTGGGACAACGGGACGTCCCTCAGAACGCTCCATGCTCTGGCGGAGTAGGGTAGTCTGCTCCTGATGGGTTGTTAGGAACCCCTGAATCAGCGTGTGCAGCTGCTCTTCCCAGAAAATTAGAATATATTATTATTATTATTTATTTTATTGGAATAGTGATTTTTAGATTTTATAAATAATTACTTAGTTAATTAGTACGATAGATGACTTTAGCCATGGCAGAGTTTGGAGTGCATGGTGACTAGAAATCGTGGCACGGGTAGTGCGATGGCGTGCTTTGACTAGAGTACTAGCTCTGGTAGGGAAGGCCGGGCCATAGCGATGTCCTAACTAGGAAAACCAGGCCAAGATGCGACTTAACCCTTACCAAAGACTTATTTATTTATTATTTATATTATTGAGTTTTAGGGAACCCGGCTGTACCGAATTAGTCCAGATAGAACCCAAGACAAGCCCACGCCCATGTAGGTCATGCGGCACGTCCAATGACATCCGCATGGATATAATTTGGTATGAGCGTGTTGTATTCCATTTAATGATTTAATGAATATTCCTAGATATTCGTAAATTAGATATTATAAATATTATTATTATTGATATTCAGTGACCGTTGGTATAATGGGACCTTGTGCATTACGGGATTAATAGACTGTGCAAATGGTATATATGCATTATTGATTTATTGCATTTCATTATTATTATTATTATTATTATTATTATTATTATTATTATTATTATTATTATTATTATTATTACTATTATTATTATTATTATTATTATTATTATATTGGGGTTATTATTATATAATAATATTATTATTATTGATTATACTATAGTTGTCAAATAAAGGTATAATATGTATATTCATATTTATATAGATAAGGTCCTAGAATGTAAATAGATAATATTAATGTATGGGATTCTAAAGTATTATATCTATATATGATGCATGTGCATGTATGAGTGTGTATATATATATATATATAATTTCACATATATGTATATAGATATGTTAGACTAATAATAAGGAAAACAAAAAAAAGGGAAATACAACAGCGTCGAGCTCGGGCTCAGTCGAGCCCGACCAAGCCACAGGCCCAACAATCCAAAAAGAAAAAAAAAACACTACAAACCCAGAACAGAGCTGACACACCCGGTTACATATACGCTGAGTCGAGCGTACGTATAAGAGAAGGGGGGATCGAGAGAATCTCGCAAACCCTAACCCTCAGCACAAACCCACGCCGTCGTCCCTGTCCTGGGCGCACCACCCCGCGCGCGCGCACCGCCCTGGGCAACCGCGCGCGGCCGCGCAGGCCACTGGAGGCCGGCCACCCGCCTGCGCGCGCAAACAGAACGCACAGCAGCGACAGAACAGACGCAGTACGGGGCTGGCTTCGCGACGACATATCGTTGTGCACACTGATCCGTTTCTCGAGCCACTTTCGTGGGTACGTACCTAACCTAACCCTCTTCGATTCTATCCTTTTAGTTTGTAAGTAGATGTCTACGATCATTCGGGAAATCGACGCAAAGTCGACGAAAAACCAGCCTAAAATAGAGCCTTAACTCAGCCCAAACCTCCGTCTTTGAAGGCTGATTTCGGCCAACCTACTGACAGTTCCTCAGAACCAATTTATGCCAGTCATCGACAACCCATACACGATCAAAACCCCAGTTGTAGTTCGTATATTCGTTAACTCGATGCGAAGAAAATAGTGGGTAAAGATCGAGAAAAACCTATTTTAAAACTGTCTAAAAATCTAGAAATCGCTCCACACGACGTGCGTCCCGCCAATCCGGACGACGTGGTCGCGCACCGTAAGCATCGAAAGGTGCGTAACGGCTTCGTGGTCGTGTGGGCTTTGACAGAATTCAAATTGGTCGCGTGTGCGCGACGAATTTGATGCGTATCCGTCGAAATTTACCGTATCGTGCACTTTGCAAATTTTTCAATTACTTTGTGCACGCTCGTCAGATCGAGACGAAACTTGCGCCAGCAGGACCGTATCGTTTTTCTGGTCCTGTACGCCAAGTTTGGTCCAATTCTGAGACAGTTGAATCGTACGTCGTTTTACGGGCCCCACGGTCCCACTCTACGGGCGATTTTGTGCACGGCCCGCCGGAATCCAACTTTGGACATACGGTTGGGTTCGTATCGGAAAACTGGATCCGTAGACATATAGTTTGACGACTTTAGAGACCGTTGACTCTGGCACGCTTTTCGGTGCAAAGTTGGTCCAACGGCGTACACCGTTTTGGCCCAAAATTATCGTTTTGTCCCTGTGTTCAGAATTGGACTTAAGGACCGGCAATCCTAGCTAATTTGAATATTCTGAAAACATTGGTAATGTTTATTTCAGCTTTCGGGGACTGTTGTACGGGTTTTGACTATTGTGGCACATTGAGTAGTTCAGACTGTCGGTTTCACCAGCAGAGGACCACAGGCGAGTACAGTTTATTGTCTGCATTTCGATATTAATTTTCACTATATTTCATTGATTGGCCATTGGTTATGTAATTATTTTCTAGTATAAATTGTTGAGTCGGAAATGAGAAGTACCAACGATGTGTGATCTGACCTTAGACAGTGTAGACAGTGATTTATTATTGTAAAGTAGACAGTGTAGACAGTGATTTATTTATTGCAAAGTAGACAGTGTAGACAATGATTTGTTTATTGCAAAGTAGACAGTGTAGACTGTGATTATTATTGCATTTAAACTGTGTAGATCATGATTATTAAATTGTAGACAATGTTTCTTTATTTCAATATTTGTTGTAGACAGTGTAACTTTAGACAGTGTAGACAGTGTAACTTTAGACAGTATAACTTTAGACAGTGTAGACAGTGTCGCATAATTGTCCCGAGACCGATCACATATCAAAGGTACTTCGAACAGTTGGGGAAAGTATTTTGTGTCTATTTATTTACTATTGGTTTTCTGTATTTCCTGTTTATTTTCAAAACTCATGATTGATGTCTAACCTTTGTTTTATAATCATTTTCTTTATTGAAATTGCATTCAGTGAATTGTGCTCGTTCCATTCCTGACTGGAAACCAACATTTTCAGGTTAGCCGTGGATTCACTTAGCATGGGAGATACGGGGATACTTGCAGACAGGAGCTTAGAGACTAGCTAGATAGTTGAGTGGTAGTCATTCTATAATTGTACAAGTTTATGTTTTCTGCAAAGTAAAACTTGTGCTCTTTGTAAATTAAATTAATTTTTGTGAATGAGTATTATTTGTGATTTTGATCTTCATGGCCGTGACAGCGTTCTACCGCCGACACTGCGGCGTAGACTGGCTTGGACACGTCTCGTATCTGTTTAAAAAAAATGGGTGCGGGTCGTGACAAGTTTTTGTGGTGGCCCATGCAGGTCCGTTTTTGCAAATCATGCGAACTCGTGATGGTACTTAAGTTAGTTGTACTATTGCGAGCCTGCGACTAGAACATGCTCATTCACGAACAAGGATTAATTTAATTTAAGAGAATGACTAGGACTATAAGGACCTTACACAAATTGATCGATGGGTAGTCTAGGCCATGCAATTTAGATGAGGAGTTATTAATAGTCTGTCAGATCCCCATAGGTACACTATTACCTCTTGGTATGGCGATATGATCCAATATGGATAGATTATTCACTTGGTGAGGCAGAGCTTCCTAGAATTAATGATATAACCTTGATGAATGATGCAAATCCTTCTCTTTGCCTCTTAGATATCATCATCATATCTTGGTCGAATTGTCTATTTAGTTTCTATTTGCCTTAGGAATTATTATTTTGTATAAATTTTGATTATTGTTATTCTCATATGAACCTCGAGTTGGTTTCGATTCAAGGTTTTTCTCTCCATGGGTTGAATACAACGAAATAGATACTAGAGTGTTCGTATTTCTTTGTCTTCAGTTATTTCCTCCATGTTCAATCTTTTATGGAAAGGGGTTATGACTGATAGGACAAATACTTACGCTTTATTTCATAGTCAACTTGTTTGAATCCCTAGAATCTCAGGAATTGTTACAGATATAGTTTAAAGAATGTTAATTAACTCATAATGGCAGGACAGTAGCGCACTGTCGCCATTTATTTGAATTATGGAGACCTTGGATTCACTGTAGCCAGCAGCGCACTGGCAAGACACGACCCCTAGAGTTGGAATTAGTCTAAGAAAATATAGGTTTTAGAATATTGCTAAACCTATGGCTAGTGGTCCTCTTTGATCGTAGATTCCCTGGAGTCGAGATAAGGTAGAGTATCTGATAGCATATCATATCTGAATCACAGAACCAAGAGTTTACCATCGCCCGAGTATACGGACGAGGCATAATCCTCGGTGAAATGATTTCAGACGTGATTACAAGTTTAGGGTACTATAGAGGATAGGACCGTGCCATGTATGTCCCATAAGATACAAAGCCAATAGTAGTGGAAGTTTGTAAGTTTGGTAGCATGTCTCCCGACCTAGCACTCCGTTTGATCCTCGTGATCTATTGATGAGGAAATTGACTGACACTAATAGGTTACCTAGAATATAGAATTCAGAAGTCCATAAACCATTAGTCGACCAAGGCCTTAAGGGTAAGATGATAGTGGGATGTCTATAAAAGCAAGAACACCATGTAAAGTTTGATTCCCTCTAAACTCGAACTACTTATGCCTTCTTTCAAAAATCTCGCATAATTGTATTCGACAATCTTAACAAACGCTGCTGTTACAGCTTAGTTTTGCAAGTTCACTCTGTTCTCGAGCTTGATTTGAGGCATATGTTTAGTGGGGACGCCTGCTAACATATTGTCTAATCAGAATCAGTATATTATGGTCTGATCAACTATGATGCATTTGATTCGCACTTTATTTAATTACCCTACGTGGATTGAGATATAGATGTCTCTAGGGTCTCATCCACGACTGCATTGACAATTCCTCTTGAATTATATGTTCGCCCTTGAATCACGAAATTGTATTCAGTAACATCTCCCTTGAATTCTTTATTGTTTTTGGTCTTTCACTGATTTGAAAAGACGAAAGCTCGTGATGGTGTGGAGAGATACATAGTATTCCCATGGCTATGATATTTTTACACGCTGGTATAGTTATCATCGGCCAGCCATGTGACTAGAAACCTAGCCTTGAGTTACTCGTCCTCCTCTCGACCCCTAAACTGCTATTGGTCCTTCTAGCCATCTGAATTTGAGAATGATTAGGGTTTTACCCTTAGGCGTAATGCCAACCCAGGAGACTATCTATTCTCAAGAAACAATTCATTGTGTCTCTAAATATTTTCTTGAATATTGCCTTACTTTCAACCCTTATGCCTTGACTCAACCGTCCCTCGACCAAGGCCCACAGTTTAGACATGAGATGAATAGACAAGGCTAAGGACAATAATTTACTGTGACTATGGTAGGCACTTATCCCGAGATTGATTTCCAAACAAGTATTACCCTAGTCACGTAAATTTTATTATTGAAGCCTAACTAGTATAGGAACCCCACAGTCACTAGCTTACCCAATACCATAGCTTAAATACCCTGTCATATTATGACCTACCAGTTGTCAATAACAATACATGATCACTACAACTCTTGTGACAATAGTATGGCAGGTTGACACCAATAGAGATTCACGACTCGGTTGTTAGAATTCTTTTCTTATGATGTGCCTAGAGTTGGTTACCTGTCGATAACTCTCGTATACTGCAGATGAGTAGGTCATTCTATTATTTCGACCATGTCTTTTTACACACTCGTTTTCCAATTATTGAGGAACGATCCTTGACTTGACTATATCTACCGTATTTCGTTACACTGTGCCTTATTCCTTATTAAAGAAGAGTCAAGGCACAATAACGGATTTGAAATCCTTATAACCTCAATATTCCTAAGACCATGTCCTATTTCTAAGGTGGGTAGACTGTAAGCCTTCTAGAATTTTTGGAATATACGAGGATTACCGATTGATTAGAATATTTTCCATTGGGATGATAATTAGTGTCTCATGGACTCCCACTTTCCATCTAGATCATTTTGTGTCCCCGACCGTGTCATTAATAATCGGAGCACGAGACAACATGTTACCTTCCAACAAATTTTATACGCAAGATCTAGACGGGTCTACCTTCATCTAGGTATATCATGTCCCACTCAAACCCGTCCCCTTGTACTCTATTTTTGTGCCAAGACTTTCAGGGTAAAAGGACTAGTTATAACCCATACCATAATACTCGTATACTTCCCGACTACAATTAGAGACTCGACCTCGACTCAAACCTTTCGACCCAATATATGGGTGTGATCTACTCGAAGCCCACTACGCACATGTCACTAGTGTGCCATTCAATTGTGTCTTCTCGTGCTACTTAAACACAAAAGTTACGGAAGGCGCACCTTCAGGGCTTAGAGAACCTATTTGACCAATCCGACTGTCCAACTAGCTCAACCACTTGGGTTGAAACCTATTCTAGGTTACCCTAGCCTAGTAGAAATAATTTACCATTGGGATATTGTCCAGTCAATATAGATTGAAGTCCAAAGTTCATCCAGCCAACGTTGATGTCCAATAAAGAACCCATTAAGATCCAGTAAAACCATTCATACATACCACCGTAATTGGACTTG
Organism: Iris pallida; assembly: GCA_029216955.1. NCBI lineage: Eukaryota > Viridiplantae > Streptophyta > Magnoliopsida > Asparagales > Iridaceae > Iris > Iris pallida. The sequence goes on from JANAVB010020000.1 coordinate 3,524,092, forward strand.
AAACCGAACTGCTTGAAATAGGTTCCCATACCTATTATGTGGTCTCCATCTCTCAGAATACGAAGTCATTTGTAACCCTTATCCCGTCTACCTAGGAGTCGCGATACGATCTTGTATTGCATTTATATCCCTTACTCGTGTGTTTAAATAACCACGGAAGATATCACAATCTTGATTTTGGAAATTTCGTTCTATTATGGAATCTTGTTTGATTTAATTTGAGAACAGAACTTCTGTATTGCACGAATTGCAAGACCCTCTGTGAAGCGAAGGGTTCTTAGACTTAGCAAGTGACTGGACTAGAGTAGTCCAATCTAGCAAAATAGGTCAATGGCCCATAAACTTTCGTTTTATCTGCATCTTTGGATACTCTCTATCGCTCTTGAAACTTCATAATTGTATTCGATTATTCATCCTTATCTTCCTATCCTTCCTACTGCAGAGCGACGTATGGTCATGCTTATTAGAATATATCAACATTTTTCAGCTGCATGTATAATTTTGTTGCTTGTTGGATTTTGGGTTATTTGATAGATATGAGAGAATTATAGAGGTCAAAGGCGGTATATATATCTATTTGTTGCAATTTTTAGCAAGTAGTTGGAAGATTATAAGTTTTAGTGTCATAGCTTTGAGGGAGTAGTGTGACCAAAGGTGGGTAGAAGTCCTCGAGATTTTTGGAGTTGCTAAAATGGCCAATGAGAGTGATATAAACTATTTTTGAGGAATTAAAATTCAAGGAGATTAAGGTAAAGGGTAGTTTTCCTTTGAAATATAAGGAATAATTATGAATTTGAATTTCGAGGACGAAATTATTTTTTAAGGTGGGTAGATTTGTAGATGCCCTTCCCAAAAAATTAGAATATATTATTATTATTATTTATTTTATTGGAATAGTGATTTTTAGATTTTATAAATAATTACTTAGTTAATTAGTACGATAGATGACTTTAGCCATGGCAGAGTTTGGAGTGCATGGTGACTAGAAATCGTGGCACGGGTAGTGCGATGGCGTGCTTTGACTAGAGTACTAGCTCTGGTAGGGAAGGCCGGGCCATAGCGATGTCCTAACTAGGAAAATCAGGCCAAGATGCGACTTAACCCTTACCAAAGACTTATTTATTTTTATTTATATTATTGAGTTTTAGGGAACTCGGCTGTACAGAATTAGTCCAGATAGGACCCAAGACAAGCCCAAGCCCATGTAGGTCATGCGGCACGTCCAATGACATCCGCATGGATATAATTTGGTATGAGCGTGTTGTATTCCATTTAATGATTTAATGAATATTCCTAGATATTCGTAAATTAGATATTATAAATATTATTATTATTGATATTCAGTGACTGTTGGTATAATGGGACCTTGTGCATTACGGGATTAATAGACTCTGCAAATGATATATATGCATTATTGATTTATTGCATTTCATTATTATTATTATTATTATTATTATTATTATTATTATTATTATTATTATTATTATTATTATTATTATATTGGGGTTATTATTATATAATAATATTATTATTATTGATTATACTATAGTTGTCAAATAAAGGTATAATATGTATATTCATATTTATATAGATAAGGTCCTAGAATGTAAATAGATAATATTAATGTATGGGATTCTAAAATATTATATCTATATATGATGCATGTGCATGTATGAGTGTGTGTGTGTATATATATATATATATATATATATATATATATATATATATATATATATATATATATATATTCACATATATGTATATAGATATATTAGACTAATAATAAGGAAAAGAAAAAAAAAAGGAAAATACAACAGCGTTGAGCTCGGGCTCAGTCGAGCCCGACCAAGCCACAAGCCCAACAATCCAAAAAGAAAAAAAACACTACAAACCCAGAACAGAGCCGACACACCCGGTTACATATACGCTGAGTCGAGCGTACGTGTAAGAGAAGGGGGGATCGAGAGAATCTCGCAAACCCTAACCCTCGGCACAAACCCACGCCGTCGTCCCTGTCCTGGGCGTACCACCCCGCGCGCGCGCCGTCCTCGGCCACCGCACGTGGCCGCGCAGGCCACTGGAGGTCGGCCACCCGCCTGCGCGCGCAAACGGAACGCACAGCAGCGACAGAACAGACACAGTACGGGGCTGGCTTCGCGACGATATATCGTCGTGCACACTGATCCATTTCTCGAGCCACTTTCGTGGGTACGTACCTAACCTAACCCTCTTGGATTCTATCATTTTAGTTTGTAAGTAGATGTCTACGATCATTCGGGAAATCGACGCAAAGTCGACGAAAAACCAGCCTAAAACAGAGCCTTAACTCAGCCCAAACCTCCGTCTTGGAAGGCTGATTTCGGCCAACCTACTGACAGTTCCTCAGAACCAATTTATGGCAGTCATCGACAACCCATACACGATCAAAACCCCAGTTGTAGTTCGTATATTCGTTAACTCGATGCGAAGAAAACAGTGGGTAAAGATCGAGAAAAACATATTTTAAAACTGTCTAAAAATCTAGAAATCGCTCCACACGACGTGCGTCCCGCCAATCCGGACGACGTGGTCGTGCACCGTAAGCATCGAAAGGTGCATAACGGCTTCGTGGTCGTGTGGGCTTTGACGGAATTCAAATTGGTCGCGTGTGCGCGACGAATTTGATACGTATCCGTCGAAATTTACCGTATCGTGTACTTTGTAAATTTCTCAATTACTTTGTGCACGCTCGTCAGATCGAGACGAAACTTGCGCCAGTAGGACCGTATCATTTTTCTGGTCCTGTACGCCAAGTTTGGTCCAATTCTGAGACAGTTGAATCGTACGTCGTTTTGCGGGCCCCACGGTCCCACTCAACGGGCGATTTTGTGCACGGCCTGCCGGAATCCAACTTTGGACATACAGTTGGGTTCGTATCGGAAAACTGGATCCATAGACATATAGTTTGACGACTTTAGAGACCGTTGACTCTGGCACGCTTTTCGGTGCAAAGCGGGTCCAACGGTGGATACCGTTTTGGCCCGAAATTACCGTTTTGCCCCTGTGTCCAGAATTGGACTTAAGGACAGGCAATCCTAGCTAATTTGAATATTCTGAAAATATTGGTTATGTGATTATTTTCTAGTATAAATTGTCTGCATTTCGATATTGATTTTCACTATATTTCATTGATTGGCCATTGGTTATGTGATTATTTTCTAGTATAAATTGTTGAGTCGGGAATGAGAAGTACCAACGATGTGTGATCTGACCTTAGACAGTGTTGACAGTGATTTATTATTGCAAAGTAGACAGTGTAGACCGTGATTATTATTGCATTTAAACTGTGTAGATCATGATTATTAAATTATAGACAATGTTTCTTTATTTCAATATTTGCTGTAGACAGTGTAACTTTAGACAGTATAGACAGTGTAACTTTAGACAGTGTAACTTTAGACAGTGTAGACAGTGTCGCATAATTGTCCCGAGACAGATCACATATCAAAGGTACTTCGAACAGTTGGGGAAAGTATTTTGTGTCTATTTATTTACCATTGGTTTTCTGTATTTCCTGTTTATTTTCAAAACTCATGATTGATGTCTAACCTTTGTTTTATAGTCATTTTCTTTATTGAAATTGCATTCAGTGAATTGTGCTCATTCCATTCCTGACTGAAAACTAACATTTTCAGGTTAGCCGTGGATTCACTTAGCATGGGAGATACGGGGATACTTGCAGACAGGAGCTTAGAGACTAGCTAGATAGTTGAGTGGTAGTCATTCTATAATTGTACAAGTTTATGTTTTCTGCAAAAGTAAAACTTGTGCTCTTTGTAAATTAAATTAATTTTTGTGAATGAGTATTATTTGTGATTTTGATCTTCATGGCCGTGACAGCGTTCTACCGCCGACACTGCGGCGTAGGCTGGCTTGGACACGTCTCGTATCTATTTAAAAAAAAGGGTGCGGGTCGTGACAGCGTGAGCAGTTGGTTCCCGTCGAGTGTGACGGAAGCCTGGGTAGGTATAGTGATAGGGGGTGGTGGAAGTATTGGGTCCTGCTGGGCCTGTGATGTGGAAGGTGGTGGAGGCATCTGGGTTGGTTGTCACGCCCCGCTCCCGTAGGAGCGATCGTCCTCGCTAAGGCGTGATGCCGCACGAGCCTAGATTGCGCTCGTGCAAGGCAGGTTCCATAACGGCCGATTACAGCGGCGGCGACGGGGTCGTCGCACAGAAGTCCCAAGCAGAAATATTGAATCATTGCAGCGGAAATTTAAAGAAGCACACATGAACACAAGTAACTCAAAGAATCTCTTTATTGATATTGAATACAAGATTACATTTGTGGGCGCAAGGCCAAATTACAAGTCTCTCATGCTCACTTTTCTCTCATTTACAAGTCACTCTGCTCTCTCTCATCTCTCGATACAATGCTTGAATCCAACGGAAGCTTCGGAAGGCGATGTCCATACATTATGTCCTGTATAAGTCTTTGGATCATGCGACCGCACGCTTCGACTCGCCAAGGAACTCTGTGCCTCGACGCATCCAAGCGAGCTCCGTGCCACGAGCTTCTACCTGTGCCTGCACATGAAATACTGTGTGGGTGTCAGTACCACTGTACTGGTGGAGTGAGCTTCTCGCCCACCCATACATAACCGACACGTTCATTTACTTTGTGCAGCTTAAACCCTTTCAATTGTCTTTCTAGTCTTGCCTTATGATAAGTTTTTTTTAAGACTTGACGTCTAACCAACGCGACGTGCAACGACATGGTCGTGCTACAATACCAACGTGTATTTCGATCGAGGCAGTGCCTCATCGCCTAGGTACTTGGCCAAATTTGAACTCGGGACGGCAGGGCCGTGCCGTATTCTATTCGTAACTTAACATGTTCGGGACAGTGCTTCGCCGAGGGGCAACTTACGCGCACTCGGCCGTGCCAAGACTTTGGACTTAAACTCAAGCGCCTCTAGACCAATCCTCGTGCCAACGATTCAAGTGCCAAGGACGGTAATGAGATGACTCGTGCAGGCCGTGCCTCTAGACCTTGCTTAGACTTGTCCGTGCTTCAAGATGAGGCCGTACCTCGCAAGTTATCAAGACTCATCGTGCTATCGCCTTGCGGCCTTCCTGTTAGACCCAATTGCTAACTTAGACAAGACTTGTAGACCATAGTATCACTTTCATGAACATCCCGACGCCATCTATCGTGCAAAGCACGGTGCCTATGCTGCAGCCCATTCTTAGGTCCAGACCTTGTGTTACTGACTAGACATGATTCCAGTTCTAAACCCAATCCAAAGACATACATGCGGTGTGCCGCTATTGCCGACGCATCTACATGAGGTGGTCACTAGCAATTTCAAGCTATCTTGGATATGGCTCATGGGATATCCACCTGTACCAACACGGGTAGCTAGCTCGGTGGGGTGGAACTCTCCCATACGGTCATCCAGCATCCTACTTTGAGCCACACTCGCTTCCCCCGGGCCGAATGATTTCGGCGCCCCGGTAATCATTCGAGAAGACTACACCTTGTCGACAAGTTGTCCATGACCATGCAAGTCTAAAACTCGATCTACCAGTCTTTCCTTAACATGAACAAGTATTCCTTCTTTCTATCAAGACTTAACGAGACTCCCAAGCCGGAGGACCGATCTCGTGTGCGGGACATATCAAGACATGGCGAGACTCCCAAGTTGCGGGACCGATCTCGGCGACAACAAGTCGCGTGTACTTCCTTTGTTCGTGGCAAGCTTTTCACTAAACCGACCGTAACTCGTGCCTTAGACAGGCCTGGTTATCTAGGCGACGCTAACGCTCAAGTCATATACTTTACACGACGAGCCTTGTTCTCAAGGGACTACGCGACTTGACAACCGCAGATAGAGCGGGACAGTGCTAGTAATGGCTTTGATAGCTCAGCACAACTCTTGTCTAACTTATTCGGCAATGACTTGACGAGCAAAGGCTACGCCGAGCTACGCGTCTAGGGGACGTGCTAGGCACGGGGTCGACTTGAATAACCAGCTGCTGGGTGCCTAGACTTAAGCCAACGAGCCGTGCAAGACGACTTAACTTGCGGGACGTGCGAAGGCTATGCCAAGCCTTGCGGGACAAGACCGTGCATGCATTGTTAAGCATTCATGGGGGCGACGCCTATGACTTAGGCAAATTCGAGTGTCGGGACGAATCGACGGGACCAACGGGACATGCGAAGGCTATGCCGAGCCTTGCACAACGGGACCGTGCCTGCTTTAGCAAGCATTTACGCAGGCGACGCCTATGACTTAGGCTACTTCACGTGTCGGGCAACTTGGCAACTTAGGCAAACTTCCTTCTCCCAAGCCACGGGATCGAAGGATCGTGTGTCATTTGAAAGCACGCTGAGCCGACTTCTATGTTGACTGTGGGACCATTTTTCATGTCCTAAGACATTCCAACCCGACGGGATTATTCCCTTAGCTATGTTGGTGCGTCACTTTTATTATCAAGCCTAACTTGTGCAAGTTGAAAACACGAATTATTATGCGAAGGCTAAGATGGAGCAAGTTCACCGAAACTACCCCACCTGTGCGAGGAGTCGCCTCGGACGAGCGATGTCTCCGAGCTGCCATTGCAAGGCTATGTTCCGAACGTCGTCGGCGTTTCGATTCCACCGATTGACTTTGCGGGACGGGGCACTACAACATACACCACTTAGAACAAGTCTCGTCCTCGAGACTTTCCTGAAGGCAAGCCATCCTACCATTTCTATGGCCAAGAGTTAATCGTGCCCAGACGCGGGACTATTGCACACTCTCCGCCTACGTGTTTCTTCGATTTCAAGCCACGCTTGCACAACTATCAATCTTTCCGTTAACATGATTTCTATATCTCAACACACTCCCATTTTCAAGTCTTGCTTGAACTCATCGTATCACTTGGCTGGATCGTGTACGCATTCCAAGCGTCCCCAAAATACATACCTTCAGCCAAGCCACATGATAGAGAATTTGTCATTCTCACTCGAGTCGCATCGGGCACATACCCAGGCGTCCCTGAAATATATGCATGTCAGCCGAGTCTCGTGAGCAGGGTTTCCTACGTTCGTGGTTCTTGCTATCCATTCAAACCAATCCTCAAGATCAGTCCTTCGATTGATAACACTTGAAACAGGGCGTCTCGCCTAACCGCTAGGCCAATCTTTGCGAGGCTAAGTCGATGTCAGGATTGGAATCATAGTTCCCCAACAATAATGCCAACACTGACCCCAATCCTAGGGTCAAACCAAAGTCGATAGTATGGGGTTTTCTACCCAAGCTCGCGTCACTCAGATTTCTAAACATCGAGCACGATCACCTAGTTCGCATCAAGACATTCGTTGCACACATATTCGATTTCATTCACTTCTAACCAATTCATGTATTCGATCACGAGGTCATCTAGCTCGACAATACGTTGCACCCCAATCTCACGCGAGTCCGATTATCCACGGCGGTTCATGAATCACCATGCAACGCTCCCGCGGAATAATCATTCTCATCGGGGCGTAACTCTTATTTGAGTTTAGACTAACTCATTCTCGATACGCGGATTGGACCTACTCAATCCTCAAGTTCAATTCTTCAAGCACACAATTCATTCTCGAGTCATCTTCGCGTCAAACCACAAGTAGAAGCATACATATTGCCACGCCATGCTAGTTTGATCACCCCCCGCTGTATGAATCACCATACCAGCGCTCACGCGGAGTGATCGCCCTAATCGGCGCGACGCATGTGCGAGGCTGGGGTTGCGCTCGCATAAGACAAGGATGTCGACGTTGGGGTTATCATCGAAGTAAATCCAAGCATTTCGTTTTCATCCAAACCAAGATCTCAATTCGATAGTCTGTCCGTCATTCGTTCAACCAGAAAATCCTCGAGCCAAGTTTATCTTTTCCTCGACGCATTTCAATATCCCGATTATAGCATCCATCGGAATAATCACATTTGTACGATCGTCATTCGCCGAGTCAGAGTAACCCCGAGTTATCGTATATCGATCTTTGATACGCCTCAATACCATCGACGATATACGTAACCTGACGATCTTCTTTTGCAACCAATTTCGAGTCGTGCGTTGATGCTGTTGCCCGAGTTGGATATTCCACAATTTCCTCGATATTTAAGATCAAGTTCGATCGCTATTCCTCAAGCTCGTTTCAAGATCGTTGTTCAAAACTCAAGTCACATTTCATTTGTATCAATCCGGAATCGTACGTACGATCCTCTAAGTTTCCTCGATCAAGACCATTCACTTTTATTCGTCGTTCCGAGTCGTTTTCTAACTTGCGTTGCCCATTGACAAGTTGTTCGAACGAGATGCTCGTCCGGGACATTCGAAGTCACGACAACTAAACGTGACGCGTTCTAAGGCTTTGCACGATCGCATCGCCTCGCCGACATACTCGTAATCCTCAACTTTCGCTCGAATGATTTCCAAGAAAATCCATACACCACTCGGATTCGAGCCATCCGATCTAGTCCTCAATCACGTTCGCATCATGCGCTAAGACATCCTTCGGATTCGTTTGACAAATCGCTAGCGTAGTCGCTCGCGTCGCAACGACGCACTAAGTCGTTCGTACTATTTCCTCGAAATCCAAGTCAATCTTTCGTGTACGCCTAAGCGTTAGTTCGATAGCGTTCCTATCGATAGACACTCTAAGTGTATCTTCGTTCCCGACCAAGCGATACTTGATATCGCTCGCGACTCATTTGCACCAAGGGTCGAGGTGCGCGATGCGCAACACAACTTAGCCAAAAGGCCGTGTGCATAGCCATCACGTGCGAACCAAATTCCGAGCTTGCACGCTCCATTTTCGAGGGTCATCGTAGGACTAATTTAAGCACGCACGCGACATTTCAACTTAGCACGTGTTTTCTATCGAGTCAAGTTTAACACCGTTCGGCACAAAGGCCATTGCCTATCGATGCGTTCGAGTGAACGTTTGTACGAGCTTTTGAAAATATTAAGACTTATTGTATGGACATGCCGAGGGACAATCGAGAGAGAGCGCACACTTATTTTCCGACGATGAGCTTTCAAAACTGAGAAGTTCAATTTGAAGTCCAAGGACGTAAAGCCGTGCTCTGATACCATTATGTCACGCCCCGCTCCCGTAGGAGCGATCGTCCTCGCTAAGGTATGATGCCGCACGAGCCTAGATTGCGCTCGTGCAAGGCAGGTTCCATAACGGCCGATTACAGCGACGGCGACGGGGTCGTCGCACAGAAGTCCCAAGCAGAAAGATTGAATCATTGCAGCAGAAATTTAAAGAAGCACACATGAACACAAGTAACTCAAAGAATCTCTTTATTGATATTGAATACAAGATTACATTTGTGGGCGCAAGGCCAAATTATAAGTCTCTCATGCTCACTTTTTCTCATTTACAAGTCACTCTGCTCTCTCTCATCTCTCGATACAATGCTTGAATCCAACGGAAGCTTCGGAAGGCGATGTCCATACATTATGTCCTGTATAAGTCTTTGGACCACGCGGCCGCACGCTTCGACTCGCCAAGGAACTCCGTGCCTCGACGCATCCAAGCGAGCTCCGTGCCACGAGCTTCTACCTGTGCCTGCACATGAAACACTGTGTGGGTGTCAGTACCACTGTACTGGTGGAGTGAGCTTCTCGCCCACCCATACATAACCGACACGTTCATTTACTTTGTGCAGCTTAAACCCTTTCAATTGTCTTTCTAGTCTTGCCTTAGGATCAGTTTTTTTAAGACTTGACGTCTAACCAACGCGACATGCAACGACATGGTCGTGCTACAATACCAACGTGTATTTCGATCGAGGCAGTGCCTCATCGCCTAGGTACTTGGCAAAACTTGAACTCGGGACGGCAGGGCCGTGCCGTATTCTATTCGTAACTTAACATGTTCGGGACAGAGCTTTGCCGAGGGGCAACTTACGCGCACTCGACCGTGCCAAGACTTTGGACTTAAACTCAAGCGCCTCTAGACCAATCCTCGTGCCAACGATTCAAGTGCCAAGGACGGTAATGGGATGACTCGTGCAGGCCGTGCCTCTAGACCTTGTTTAGACTTGTCCGTGCTTCAAGATGAGGCCGCGCCTCGCAAGTTATCAAGACTCATTGTGCTACCGCCTTGCGGCCTTCCTGTTAGACCCAATTGCTAACTTAGACAAGACTTGTGGACCATAGTATCACTTTCCTGAACATCCCGACGCCATCTATCGTGCAAAGCACGGTGCCTATGCTGCAGCCCATTCTTAGGCCCAGACCTTGTGTTACTGACTAGACATGATTCCAGTTCTAAACCCAATCCAAAGGCATACATGCGGTGTGCCGCTATTGCCGACGCATCTACATGAGGTGGTCACTAGCAATTTCAAGCTATCTTAGACATGGCTCGTGGGATATCCACCTGTACCAACACGGGTAGCTTGCCCGGTGGGGTGGAACTCTCCCATGCGGTCATCCAGCATCCTACTTTGAGCCACACTCGCTTCCCCCGGGCCGAATGATTCCGGCGCCCCGGTAATCATTCGAGAAGACTACACCTTGTCGACAAGTTGTCCATGACCATGCAAGTCTAAAACTCGATCTACCAGTCTTTCCTTAACATGAACAAGTATTCCTTCTTTCTATTAAGACTTAACGAGACTCCCAAGTCGGAGGACCGATCTCGTGTGCGGGATATATCAAGACATGGCGAGACTCCCAAGTTGCGGGACCGATCTCGGCGACAACAAGTCACGTGTACTTCCTTTGTTCGTGGCAAGCTTTTCACTAAACTGACCGTAACTCGTGCCTTAGACAGGCCTGGTTCTTTAGGCGACGCTTACGTTCAAGTCATATACTTTACACGACGAGCCTTGTTCTCAAGGGACTACGCGACTTGACAACCGCAGATAGAGCAGGACAGTGCTAGTAATGGCCTTGATAGCCCAGCACAACTCTTGTCTAACTTATTCGGCAATGACTTGACGAGCAAAGGCTACGCCGAGCTACGCGTCTAGGGGACGTGCTAGGCACGGGGTCGACTTGAATAACCAGCTGCTGGGTGCCTAGACTTAAGCCAACGAGCGTGCAAGACGACTTAACTTGCGGGACGTGCGAAGGCTATGCCAAGCCTTGCGGGACAAGACCGTACATGCTTTGTTAAGCATTCATGGGGGCGACGCCTATGACTTAGGCAAATTCGAGTGTCGGGACGAATCGACGGGACCAACGGGACATGCGAAGGCTATGCCGAGCCTTGCACAACGGGACCGTGCCTGCTTTAGCAAGCATTTACGCAGGCGACGCCTATGACTTAGGCTACTTCACGTGTCGGGCAACTTGGCAACTTAGGCAAACTTCCTTCTCCCAAGCCACGGGATCGAAGGATCGTGTGTCATTTGAAAGCACGCTGAGCCGACTTCTATGTGGACTGTGGGACCATTTTCCATGTTCTAAGACATTCCAACCCGACGGGATTATTCCCTTAGCTATGTTGGTACGTCACTTTATTATCAAGCCTAACTTGTGCAAGTTGAAAATACGAATTATTATGCGAAGGCTAAGATGGAGCAAGTTTACCGAAACTACCCCACCTGTGCGAGGAGTCGCCTCGGACGAGCGATGTCTCTGAGCAGCCATTGCAAGCCTATGTTCCGAACGCCGTCGGCGTTTCGATTCCACCGATTGACTTTGCGGGACGGGGCACTACAACATACACCACTTAGAACAAGTCTCGTCCTCGAGACTTTCCTGAAGGCAAGCCATCCTACCATTTCTATGGCCAAGAGTTAATCGTGCCCAGACGCGGGACTATTGCACACTCTCCGCCTACGTGTTTCTTCGATTTCAAGCCACGCTTGCACAACTATCAATCTTTCCGTTAACATGATTTCTATATCTCGACACACTCCCATTTTCAAGTCTTGCTTGAACTCATCGTATCACTTGGCTGGATCGTGCACGCATTCCAAGCGTCCCCAAAATACATGCCTTCAGCCAAGCCGCATGATAGAGAATTTGTCATTCTCACTCGAGTCGCATCGTGCACATACCCAGGCGTCCCTGAAATATATGCATGTCAGCCGAGTCTCGTGAGCAGGGTTTCCTACGTTCGTGGTTCATGCTATCCATTCAAACCAATCCTCAAGATCAGTCCTTCGATTGATCACACTTGAAACAGGGTGTCTCGTCTAACCGCTAGGCCAATCTTTGCGAGGCTAAGTCGATGTCAGGATTGGAATCATAGTTCCCCAACAATATTGCCAACACTGACCCCAATCCTAGGGTCAAACCAAAGTCGATAGTATGGGGTTTTCTACCCAAGCTCGCGTCACTCAGATTTTTAAACATCGAGCACGATCACCTAGTTCGCATCAAGACATTCCTTGCACACATATTCGATTTCATTCACTTCTAACCAATTCATGTATTCGATCACGAGGTCATCTAGCTCGACAATACGTTGCGCCCCAATCTCACGCGAGTCCGATTATCCATGGCGGTTCATGAATCACCATGCAACGCTCCCGCAGAATAATCATTCTCATCGGGGCGTAACTCTTGTTTGAGTTTAGACTAACTCATTCTCGATACGCGGATTGGACCTACTCAATCCTCAAGTTCAATTCTTCAAGCACACAATTCATTCTCGAGTCATCTTCGCGTCAAACCACAAGTCGAAGCATACATATTGCCATGCCATGCTAGTTTGATCACCCCCCGCTGTATGAATCACCATACCAGCGCTCACGTGGAGTGATCGCCCTAATCGGCACGACGCATGTGCGAGGCTGGGGTTGCGCTCGCATAAGACAAGGATGGCGACGTTGGGGTTATCATCGAAGTAAATCCAAGCATTTCGTTTTCATCCAAGCCAAGATCTCAATTCGATAGTCTGCCCGTCATTCGTTCAACCAGAAAATCCTCGAGCCAAGTTTATCTTTTCCTTGACACATTTCAATTTCCCGATTATAGCATCCATCGGAATAATCACATTTGCACGATCGTCATTCGCCGAGTCAGAGTACCCCCGAGTTATCGCATATCGATCTTTGATACGCCTCAATACCATCGACGATATGCGTAACCTGACGATCTTCCTTTGCAACCAATTTCGAGTCGTGCATTGATGCTGTTGCCCGAGTTGGATATTCCACAATTTCCTCGATATTTAAGATCAAGTTCGATCGCTATTCCTCAAGCTCGTTTAAAGATCGTTGTTCAAAACTCAAGTCACATTTCATTTGTATCAATCCGGAATCGTACGTGCGATCCTCTAAGTTTCCTGGATCAAGACCATTCACTTTTATTCGTCGTTCCGAGTCGTTTTCTAACTTGCGTTGCCCATTGACAAGTTGTCCGAACGAGATGCTCGTCCGGGACATTCGAAGTCACGACAACTAAACGTGACGCGTTCTAAGGCTTTACGCGATCGCATCGCCTCGCCGACATACTCGTAATCCTCAACTTTCGCTCGAATGATTTCCAAGAAAATCATACACCACTCAGATTCGAGCCATCCGATCTAGTCCTCAATCACGTTCGCATCATGCGCTAATACATCCTTCGGATTCGTTCGACAAATCGCTAGCGTAGTCGCTCGCGTCGCAACGACGCACTAAGTCGTTCGTACTATTTCCTCGAAATCCAAGTCAATCTTTCGTGTACGCCTAAGCGTTAGTTCGATAGCGTTCCTATCGATAGACACTCTAAGTGTATCTTCGTTCCCGACCAAGCGATACTTGATATCGCTCGCGACTCATTTGCACCAAGGGTCGAGGTGCACGATGCGCAACACAACTTAGCCAAAGGCCGTGTGCATAGCCATCCCGTGCGAACCAAATTCCGAGCTTGTACGCTCCATTTTCGAGGGTCATCGTAGGACTAATTTAAGCACACACGCGACATTTCAACTTAGCACGTGTTTTCTATCGAGTCAAGTTTAACACCGTTCGGCACAAAGGCCATTGCCTATCGATGCGTTCGAGTGAACGTTTGTACGAGCTTTTGAAAATATTAAGACTTATTGTATGGACATGCCGAGGGACAATCGAGAGAGAGCGCACACTTATTTTCCGACGACGAGCTTTCAAAACTGAGAAGTTCGATTTGAAGTCCAAGGACGTAAAGCCGTGCTCTGATACCATTATGTCACGCCCCGCTCCCGTAGGAGCGTCCTCCTCGCTAAGGCGTGATGCCGTACGAGCCTAGATTGCGCTCGTGCAAGAGGTTCCATAACGGCCGATTACAGCGACGGCGACGGGGTCATCGTACAGAAGTCCCAAGCAGAAACATTGAATCATTGCAGCGGAAATTTAAAGAAGCACACATGAACACAAGTAACTCAAAGAATCTCTTTATTGATATTGAATACAAGATTATATTTGTGGGCGCAAGGCCAAATTACAAGTCTCTCATGCTCATTTTCTCTCATTTACAAGTCACTCTGCTCTCTCTCATCTCTCGATACAATGCTTGAATCCAACGGAAGCTTCGGAAGGCGATGTCCATACATTATGTCCTGTATAAGTCTTTGGATCACGCGGCCGCACGCTTCGACTCGCCAAGGAACTCCGTGCCTCGACGCATCCAAGCGAGCTCCGTGCCACGAGCTTCTACCTGTGCCTTCACATGAAACACTGTGTGGGTGTCAGTACCACTGTACTGGTGGAGTGAGCTTCTCGCCCACCCATACATAACCGACACGTCCATTTACTTTGTGCAGCTTAAACCCTTTCAATTGTCTTTCTAGTCTTGCCTTAGGATCAGTTTTTTTTAAGACTTGACGTCTAACCAACGCGACATGCAACGACATGGTCGTGCTACAATACCAACGTGTATTTCGATCGAGGCAGTGCCTCATCGCCTAGGTACTTGGCCAAACTTGAACTCGGGACGGCAGGGCCGTGCCGTATTCTATTCGTAACTTAACATGTTCGGGACAGTGCTTCGCCGAGGGGCAACTTACGCGCACTCGGCCGTGCCAAGACTTTGGACTTAAACTCAAGCGCCTCTAGACCAATCCTCGTGCCAACGATTCAAGTGCCAAGGACGGCAATGGGATGACTCGTGCAGGCCGTGCCTCTAGACCTTGCTTAGACTTGTCCGTGCTTCAAGATGAGGCCGCGCCTCGCAAGTTATCAAGACTCATCGTGCTACCGCCTTACGGCCTTCCTGTTAGACCCAATTGCTAACTTAGACAAGACTTGTGGACCATAGTATCACTTTCATGAACATCCCGACGCCATCTATCGTGTAAAGCACGGTGCCTATGTTGCAGCCCATTCTTAGGCCCAGACCTTGTGTTACTGACTAGACATGATTCCAGTTCTAAACCCAATCCAAAGGCATACATGCGGTGTGCCGCTATTGCCGACGCATCTACATGAGGTGGTCACTAGCAATTTCAAGCTATCTTGGACATGGCTCGTGGGATATCCACCTGTACCAACACGGGTAGCTAGCCCGGTGGGGTGGAACTCTCCCATGCGGTCATCCAGCATCCTACTTTGAGCCACACTCGCTTCCCCTGGGCCGAATGATTCCGGCGCCCCGGTAATCATTCGAGAAGACTACACCTTGTCGACAAGTTGTCCATGACCATGCAAGTCTAAAACTCGATCTACCAGTCTTTCCTTAACATGAACAAGTATTTCTTCTTTCTATCAAGACTTAACGAGACTCCCAAGCCGGAGGACCGATCTCGTGTGCGGGACATATCAAGACATGGCGAGACTCCCAAGTTGCGGGACCGATCTCGGCGACAACAAGTAGCGTGTACTTCCTTTGTTCGTGGCAAGCTTTTCACTAAACCGACCGTAACTCGTGCCTTAGACAGGCCTGGTTCTCTAGGCGACGCTAACGCTCAAGTCATATACTTTACACGACGAGCCTTGTTCTCAAGGGACTACACGACTTGACAACCGCAGATAGAGCGGGACAGTACTAGTAATGGCTTTAATAGCCCAGCACAACTCTTGTCTAACTTATCGGCAATGACTTGACGAGCAAAGGCTACGTCGAGCTACGCGTCTAGGGGACGTGCTAGGCACGGGGTCGACTTGAATAACCAGCTGCTGGGTGCCTAGACTTAAGCCAACGAGCCGTGCAAGACGACTTAACTTGCGGGACGTGCGAAGGCTATGCCAAGCCTTGCGGGACAAGACCGTGCATGCTTTGTTAAGCATTCATGGGGCGACGCCTATGACTTAGGCAAATTCGAGTGTCGGGACGAATCGACGGGACCAACGGGACATGCGAAGGCTATGCCGAGCCTTGCACAACGGGACCGTGCCTGCTTTAGCAAGCATTTACGCAGGCGACGCCTATGACTTAGGCTACTTCACGTGTCGGGCAACTTGGCAACTTAGGCAAACTTCCTTCTCCCAAGCCACGGGATCGAAGGATCGTGTGTCATTTGAAAGCACGCTGAGCCGACTTCTATGTTGACTGTGGGACCATTTTCTATGTTCTAAGACATTCCAACCCGACGGAATTATTCCCTTAGCTATGTTGGTGCGTCACTTTTATTATCAAGCCTAACTTGTGCAAGTTGAAAACACGAATTATTATGCGAAGGCTAAGATGGAGCAAGTTCACCGAAACTACCCCACCTGTGCGAGGAGTCGCCTCGGACGAGCGATGTCTCCGAGCAGCCATTGCAAGGCTATGTTCCGAACGCCGTCGGCGTTTCGATTCCACCGATTGACTTTGCGGGACGGGGCACTACAACATACACCACTTAGAACAAGTCTCGTCCTCGAGACTTTCCTGAAGGCAAGCCATCCTACCATTTCTATGGCCAAGAGTTAATCGTGTCCAGACGCGGGACTATTGCACACTCTCCGCCTACGTGTTTCTTCGATTTCAAGCCACGCTTGCACAACTATCAATCTTTCCGTTAACATGATTTCTATATCTCGACACACTCCCATTTTTAAGTCTTGCTTGAACTCATCGTATCACTTGGCTGGATCGTGCACGCATTCCAAGCGTCCCCAAAATACATGCCTTCAGCCAAGCCGCATGATAGAGAATTTGTCATTCTCACTCGAGTCGCATCGTGCACATACCCAGGCGTCCCTGAATATATGCATGTCAGCCGAGTCTCGTGAGCAGGGTTTCCTACGTTCGTGGTTCATGCTATCCATTCAAACCAATCCTCAAGATCAGTCCTTCGATTGATAACACTTGAAACAGGGCATCTCGCCTAACCGCTAGGCCAATCTTTGCGAGGCTAAGTCGATGTCAGGATTGGAATCATAGTTCCCCAACAATAATGCCAACACTGACCCCAATCCTAGGGTCAAACCAAAGTCGATAATATGGGGTTTTCTACCCAAGCTCGCGTCACTCAGATTTCTAAACATCGAGCACGATCACCTAGTTCGCATCAAGACATTCGTTGCACACATATTTGATTTCATTCACTTCTAACCAATTCATGTATTCGATCACGAGGTCATCTAGCTCGACAATACGTTGCCCCAATCTCACGCGAGTCCGATTATCCACGGCGGTTCATGAATCACCATGCAACGCTCCCGCGAATAATCATTCTTATCGGGCGTAACTCTTGTTTGAGTTTAGACTAACTCATTCTCGATACGGATTGGACCTACTCAATCCTCAAGTTCAATTCTTCAAGCACACAATTCATTCTCGAGTCATCTTCGTGTCAAACCACAAGTCGAAGCATACATATTGCCACGCCATGCTAGTTTGATCACCCCCGCTGTATGAATCACCATACCAGCGCTCACGCGGAGTGATCGCCCTAATCGGCACGACGCATGTGCGAGGCTGGGGTTGCGCTCGCATAAGACAGGATGTCGACGCATGTGAGGCTGGGATTGCGCTCGCATAAGACAAAATATGTAGCCTAATACATGACTACACTAAATATTCCAAACAGCTATCACAACTAGACGAGTCTCCCCGCAGGAACATCCTCATATGGCAAAGCCGGGTCCTCGGCAGTATCTCCATAATATGAGTCGCAGAGTAACTCCTCCTCAGTAAGGACACCTACAACGTTATCCTGTCAGGACGGGAGCAAGTACTAAATCTAACAAACATATAATACTGATCATGTGATGAAAGGAAATGACTATCATGTTTGTTCAATTTTAGGTACATTTTATCATGGCAATAGATATTTGTTTTAAAGTTTAAAACTGTAGTAGTGAGTGATCAGTCAATAGGTAATCAGGATGTACAGCGGTACATATCAATTTTCTGATGTGCACATACGTACACATAACGGCATCGGTGTATATCCATACACAAACGCGGGACCAGACATACGACACAGATACATATAGAATGTAACGGTGCTCGGTAAATACATACGGAGAAGGGGGTCATGATCACGTACACTACTAGCAGTTTTCCCTTAACCGTTATTTAAGCATGTAGAGAGATATGAAAGTAGCCTAAACATGGCAGAGACTGAAAGTAATACAACATGTAAAGGTCTAACTTGCTACCCCAAGGATCAGCATTTAACATGGTTGTAAATCACAGTTTTATGGTTTATAGCAGTATGTAAAGTTTGTAGAAAGTACTTGCCTCTAGCAAAGCAAAGTAAGCAAGCTGCGATAAAAGTGCTATAGATGTATGGTAACTCGTCACTGTAGAAAAAATACATAAACTTAGTTTTTACACTAAGCTAAAACACTAGGACACTAATTGGTGCGACACGACTTGTGACTGGACACCTAGCCAAAATGATGATTTTTAGCATAGAAGACCAATGTGGGGTGACACACTACTTTAACTATCTTTCTAGGCTCTTTACACTAGTAGGGTGAGGTTCAATACGGCTAAACTCAAAATGGCACAAAAAGTTACAAGTCAAATTAATCAATAATAAATCAATGATCATTGTGTTTCAAATAATTTTTGAGATAGACAAAAAGCTTATTTTTACTTAAAGTAAAGTACCAAAATGATCCTTGTTAATCATAGAAATTTATTAATTTTTTCTGAATTTATTAACCAGTACAAGTATTTTATAAAAATCAGCTTTCCTAAGTATACAGAAAATAGTTTTGGTTTCATATGCCAAACTAGTGGAAAAACTGTAAATTAAATACTATAAAAATTATACTAAATTAGCTAAATTAACATAGTATTTAAATACTATTTTTCAGAATTTTAACAGTACTTTATATTTTAGAAATCCAAAAACAGCATTGCACATAATTGAAATTAATAATTAATTATCTGCGTATTTTGTCCTGTATATAATTTGAACCAAAGTTCAAATACAGGACCCAAGGCCATGAATCAAGTCCAATATGACTTGTACAGGTCTTGAATGTGTGAAAATAATTTGGGCCCAAAAACCCATGCTAGGCTTGGACACCAAATGGTTGCAGTAATTTAAATACACAAAAATACAAATTGGTAAAAAGTGCAAAATAAATATTAATATTTGATAAGGTAAAATTATGCATAGTGAATATATACATACATATGTTAAAAGTACACACCACACACACACACATATATATATATATATATATTATATATATATAGATATATATATATATATATATATAATATATCTATATATTATATATATATTATATATATATATATATATATATATATATATATATATATATATATATATATATATATATATAATATATATATAAGGACACTTACTATAAAGTATTATATATAATATATATACACATGAAATATATACATATATACATATAGTATATATACAAATATATATATATTTTACTACTATAAAATATATACACAAGAACATATGTACATATATACATATGTGTACATAAATACATATATATCAATACATACATATACATTATAATAAGTACTAATATAACATATATATATATATATATATATATATAATATATATATATATATATATATATATATATATATATAAATATATATATATATATATATATATATATATATATATATAATTATATATATAATATACATATATATATATATAAGATATATATATATTATATAATATATATATATATATATATATATATATAATATATATATATAATATTATTATATATATATATTATATATAATAAACATATATCTATATAACAGAAAAGAAAAGAAAAAGAAAAGAAAGAAAAGAAAAGAAAAAGAATAGAAACGCAGTAAGGGGGCTCGAACCCGAGCCAGAGCGCGCGGGGGGGGGGGGGGGGGTTTAAGTCGGGTCGGGCTGGCCAGGGGGTCAGCCCGCTGGTTGTGTTAGGGGGAGGGTTTAGGTTAGTTTTATTTAGGTTAGGTTAACATTATATATATAAAAAAAAATCGATCATGTGTCCGGACAGTTAGGGACACAGGATTTTTACGTGTCCGTGCTACGCACGACACGCACGAATACTAATTAACGTGTCCAAACACTGGACTAGTGTCCCCGTGTCCTGACGAACTACGCACGTGGCTTCGGGACACAGATGACACGAGATGAGCTCTGTTACTCACGTGTCCGGTCGTCGAAGGGGGATTTCGAGGGTGCTGGCGGGCGGAGGAGCGGTCGGGACGGCGGCGCTCGGGTGGCGACGCGTTCGCCTTGGCCGGGCGCGTCGAATGGTGGTCGTCGAAGGCGACGACGTCGACTGGGGAGGCTGGACGGGGGAGTTCGTCGGGGTTAGGGTTTTTGGGCCTAGGGTTTGGGGAAGAACGGGCTGCGGTGGCTGTGGTGGGTCGAAGTGGGTGGTCGAGCTGAGGGGGGTGAGGGAGTTTAAATAGGGGCTTGAGGCGGTCGGGGGCAGCCGGAAAGGGCGGGGGCAGGCTGCGCTGGCGGTCGTCGGTCAGCGGAGTGGGTGAGGGGAGAGAGCATGTTCGTGGGGGGGGGGTAGGTTAGGTTAGCAGTTAGGCCCCCATAATTTTAGGTTTTACAGAAAGGCCCCAACAGTAGCTAAATGTAAAATAGAATTTGCATTCCGCATTTGAAAACATTTTAATAATTGCAAACTAATATAAAAACAAATCTAAAAATTACAGAATGATATTAAAAATTTAGAAAATTGCAAATTAATATTTTTGTATTTTAAAAACTCATTTAAAAATTCTAGAAAAATTTCTAAAAATCTAAATAATTATTTTAAGGCTAAAATTAACATTAAAAATTAATTAACACCAATTAAAATAAAATTTGAAAAACAGGGGCTTACACAAACACTCTACACAAACAATCAATAAACAGTCCTAACTATGACTACTGCGGATCTGGAGCAAGAGGGGCACCGCCGTGCCTAAGGGATAAGAACAACTCATACTCATCCCGTGAAATCGATACCGATACAGGTGGAGTCGATGACGATGAAGGAGGCAGTGACGTTGGTGATGATGAAGGAGCACCCGGAGGACGTATCTGCTCCAACACTGCTAGTCGCTGGTTGTATGAATCCATGGTTGTCACGACCCACTCTCGAATAATCGGATACGAGTCGGACACGCCCAGCCTTCGTCGATGGATACGACGAAGTAAGCTGTACAATACTAAAGAAAACTCCAAGTCACAATGTAATGTAAACAACAAACTTTTATAACATTTCCAGAAAATTACCAATATCCATCAAGTCATTTTAGTACAAAATCAGCCGGAGACAAATCCAGTCAAATAAAATAATATACAATAATGAATATCCAAAATACAATCTCCAAAAAACTAAAAAAGAAATAAATCCCGCAATATCCAATGCAATCACAAGCTCCATGTAACCTCAAGCTCACCTGCAACGTATCCTGTCAGAAAAAGAGCAAAGTACAACCCCGACAAGACAATATACAATGTAATCTATAATACGGAATACAAGGTGAAACCAGAATACCAGAAATGGAAGTGAAACTACGGTACCAGAAATGAAATGTAAAACTGCAGGCAATGGACGACAATCAATATGCAAGAAAATGAACACGGCTATCAATGTACAAGGCAATGAACACGACAATCAATATGCAAGTGTGACAATTTGAAATATTAAACTAATGTGTGACCGACTAGGAGCACAATCAATCAATGAGTCAATGGGTCATCAATTCTACAAGGTCCGGCTTCATCGTACATGAAGTGTACGATTAGGCTATCCACAATACCTATGTTGGGTGGTCACACAAAAGCTAATATTTCCCCCAATCTTTGCAATAAACAATGACTCACAAGCAATGAACAATGTACAATTGTGTGTATCTTGTGTCCGATATGAGAACATGGCACAGGAATGTAAGACAGAAAATACAGAGTACAAGTCGAGTCAGTGTACTTGCCTCGCCTTGGAAGCACGGGAGTAATACTGCATGGATATAATGGATCACCTGGTAGTTGTACAATTTGTTAGGTTTGAAATAAGACAAATATTTAATTATATCTAACTGGTCGTCTATTCATCTAACTAATCATAATATTTTGAAAATAATAATATTTAGATAATCTCTCTAAATAGAAACTTGCCACAAAATAATTTGTAAACCTATCCATAGCTAAACAATATTTTAGAAAATATAATATAGCTTAAATAATTACTAGAGGAAAATACCTTTAACATAATTATTGAGAAAATATGCCACTATTTAGAAGATATTTATAGTCTAAAGGACTCACAATGATTTTATTTAAATTATAGCCAACTATATAATATACTAAGTGGCAAAGTAATTTTATAAGTTAAAGATAACAAGAAAATAATTATAGTAACTAATATCACTAATAATTTGATAACAACTATTTAGATTTTACTAACAAATTTATAATTTTAGTAATATATATTACATTAGTCAAAACAGTTTTAGCAATATGTAACAAGAAAATCAATAATAGAATATGACAAAACTAACAGTTCCTTTAATAATTTCCCCTCAGTCCATATCCCTGGCCCAGACTCTAACATCATCATTAAGTTTTCCTCCTTAATTCATAAGCCTATGATAGATCATTCAATCAGCCCAAAAGTTATTTTCTCTATTATTATAATCTTGCAAGGATCCGATCCCAACAACCAAATCCAAGCCTGGCTCAACTATTCAACCCAGCACATGGCTCAGCCCACCTAATCCTACTGATACTGTGCTAAACTAATTAATTTCAGCACCCTGAAGCTTCAGCCCAAGCCAGCCCAATATATACAGACCACTAATAAACAAAACAGGTCAAAATTTGTAATAGCTACTGACTTGGAGTCCGTAACTCAAATCATTAGGATTTGAACTAAAACTAAACTCTAGAGGTTAAAATAGCAACCTCCCTTCAGGAAGAAGCCACGTTGGCTTGACCTTTCAATTCTCAAGGGTTACAAGTGACCCCTTGGAATTCGAAGCAACGAGTTTGGCATCATACTAGTTCTGACACTCACTTCGGAAAGGCTAATTATAAGGGCACATGTTTTTTTGATCGGGGCTAGCCAGGATTAGGGCTAGCCAGGTTTTGAGAAATTTTACTCGGGCTGTCCAAACTTTTCATTCAGGGGCTGTCCAAACCCCACAGCCCCCCAAACCCGAAAAATCACTCTCATTTCAAATTTTCACTCTCTCTCTTCACAAACCCTAGCTTTCTTCTTCTTCTTCTTCTATACATCTTTTTCTCCACCATTTCCATTCTCACATCTTCATCAAAACCCTAGTTTTTTTTCTCATCATCATCTTCTTCTTCTTCTTCTCCACCATTTCCATCACCATCTCCATCAAAACCCTAGTTTCCTTCTCTTTCCAATTTCGATGGCACCCAAAAAATTAAATAAACCCTAAAATGTATGAAAATAAAGGTTAAATACTTCTTTTCTCACAAAATGCATGGAAATAAATCCTAAAATGCATATTTTACTCTATTATCAAGATTGAAATAAACTCTACCATGTTTTTTTCATTCGGAATGTCGACTTTAGGACTGCCAGAAATTGTGGCAGTCCTGAAAGGAACTTGCTGTACAGCAAGTATCTTTCAGGACTGCCTCAATTTTTGGCAGTCCTCAATATGTCTAGGACTGCCAGAAATTGTGACAGTCCTGTTGTAACCATGTCCCTTTCAGGACTGCCACAATTCCTGGCAGTCCTCATTACTTCTAGGACTGCCAAGAATTGTGGCAGTCCTCATTACTTTCAGGACTGCCACAATTCCTGGCAGTCCTCATTATCTTTTATACCTACCACTTGGATAGCCCTGAGTAATTTTTTAGTGGCAAACTTGTAAATAATGGAAAACTATCAATTGGACAGCCCGGTCAAAAAAAGTTGTGCCCTTATAATTAGCCTTCGGAAAAATAAGTGAAAACTCATCACAGAGTCCTTACTCTCCACTCTTTTCATTATTCCAAATTCCTAAAAGCACTGAAGACCCCCCTCACTTTCTTTCTCTCACCCTCCTTAATTTTATTCTCACTTCACTCTTAGCCGACAGAGCTCAGCCCCCTTCCCCTTCGTCTTCTTCCTCCAGTTCTCTTTCGTTCACCCTCTCTCACAAAATTTTCCATAGCCGAACACTTCCTCAACCTAAGCTAACCACTCCTTCCCCTTCACTGCTCTCTTCCATCCGACTTTCCGAAACTCTAGCTAGCTTAGCCCTAGATCTAGGTATTCTTCCCTAATCCCCAATTTCTAGCCATACGAACCACAACCATAAGGAAACAAGAAGAAAAGAGGGACAAGTAGATCGAGACGATTTTTACCTCGGCGGCGAGTAGATCCGACTGGTCGGCGGCTCCCAGCTCGAGTTACGAAGGGTCGGCGTGCTTCACGAGGCGTCGCTCGGGAACCGAAGGGTCAGCGCATGATCTACGAGGTGGCGGCGATCTCCAGTAGTCGGCAAGAGCGGTGGATCTATCTCCGTCGGCCTTGTCGAGGTGACTCCGGCAGTGGTGATCGATGACGGCTATCCCGTAGTCGGTCAACTCCGTCGAGGCGAGGATGAGAGCTTCATGGCGAGACCCGGTAGGGATCGGTGGCTTGGCGCTGATCGGCGTCGTCGCGTGATGGAGTCGACTTGTGGTGATGAGAGCTGATGGCTCCCTGCTCGTCGGCTAGGAACAGCTCCTTGTCTGGGTGAGAATTATCGGAGGGGTGGACCTCCAACGAGAGTGCGGTGGTCGACGCGGCTGCGCTCGGCCGCAGCAGTCACAGGAGAGAGAGAAAAAGTGGAGAGAGAAAGTGTGATGTGGACAGTATTAGAATTCGTGCATTGACTGTTGAGTGTGTCAGTGTACTGATTTTATAATAAAAATTAAATGGCAGTGTGGTAAATAGTGTAGATCTGGGGGTCATTGTTCAATGGCGGTATAGGTAATTAAATGTAGATCTGGGGGCAAGAGAATAGGTTTAGTAACAGAATTTTAAAAAAGATATTTAAAAATTCAATTTTCAAACAGTTTTTCAATATTTAACAGATTTTCAAAATTCAAACTGTTTCAAGCAGATTTTCAAATTCTAACAGATTTTCAAATTGCTAAATAATTTAGTTAGAGAGAATAACTAACTAACAACAGAATTCAAATTCGAATATTTAAACAGTTTCAAAACATTTTTAAAACATTCAAATTCTAACATATTTCAAATTCTAACTAATTTAATTACCTCAACTAATTACAGAATTAGTTAATAGTTAACCAATTAATAAAATCAATTCTTCTTTAATATTACTAATAAATAATTCCGGAAATGGTTAATAATATTATTTTTCTTTCAAATAATATTAAGAAATCAATAAGATTAATATTATGAAGTTGAATACTTATACATAGATATTCATTTAACTACAAAATTTGTTTCAATTTAGCAAAATAATTCATAAAATAAATCAAATCATTATGACGTCAAATTAGTATTCAAAAACACTTTTCAAATTGAGGAAAATTTATTAACACTCAGAATTCGTTTAATCAACTCTTCAATCAAAATTAGATTTTCATAAAATAATATTAAATCCAAGGAAAATCTAAAAAAACTCAATTTTACCAAATATGATTTTTGGGAGTTACAATGGTAGATAACAGCCTCGTACTACTATCAACCATCGAATCTGCATCAACTTCAGGCTCTCGCACATGGACAGCTGTGATGCCTGCAGCTCCGTCACGCTGCGTTGTGTCGACGTTCTAAGATCAGTGACGCCACGCTCTGTCCTCTCAGTCATATCCCTGAGCTTCATGATGTTGCGGTCGAGTGCATCCAATCGTGCTAGGAGTGTAGCATCGTTCGTATGCTGCTGCTCCTGGATCCGTCGTAGCATCTCGTCACGGATAGACGCAACCATCTCCTGGACTCAGGCAGACTCCTGCGAGGGTTGTTAACTATGCACACTAGCAGCGGAGGCCCTAGAGGACTGTGTCGCAACTAGGGCGCCATAGGATCCCGTACCGTAGTACGTACCCCTATGGAGACCACCAGCAGCGGTCACCCATAGCTCATCTGCGACGGAGCTTGAGCGGACTGCGAGAAAGTACCGGCCTCTCCTCAAGTAGGTGCACTAGCAGCTGTCCGCTCCTGAAGCTTAAGATGCTCGGCCTAGAAAGTATGGATACTCTATAATTTCTAATATCTAATTACTTATTATTACTAACTACATGAATATTTATTTGCATGCACATTTACTAAGTTATATTAAAATTAGCACGAAGTATTAAAATATAATAGTATTGTAATACTTACATAGGTTTCTCGGCCCTCTCGTCAATAAGCTTCTTGCCCTTCCGATGGATGGCCAGGAAGACGGTCACCATATGTAGCTCCCCTTCCCGAAAATTCTTGAAATATTTTTTATTATTTTATTTATTTGATTTAAATGGTAATTTTAGAATTTTTTAAATAATTATTTAGTTAATTATTACGGTATGTGACTTTAGCCATAGTAGAGTTTTGAAGTACCAAACGACTAAGAATCATGGCACGGATAGTGCAGTAGCATACTTTGACTAGTGTTTAGCCACGGTAGGGGAAGGCCGAGTCATAGGATTGTTCTAACTAGGAAAACCAGGCTAAGTTGTGACTTAACCCTACCAAAGATTTTATTTATTATTTAATTATATTATTGAGTTTTCGGAAACCCGGTTGTACCGAACCTGTCCAGATTAGACCCAAGTCAAATCCAAGCCTATGTAGTCATGTAGTGGGACCAAATACGGCCATGTAGATATGTTTGGTAAATGCAAATATTTTGTATATATTTTAGGAATTGGTAATTATTTTCTAAATAGATTATAGGCATTATTATTATTAAATAGTGTTTTACAAAATTTGTACGATTTTCTGGAGCCCAGTAATGGAAGTATATGATATGCCCATCCAGGAGCTACTATTGAATTATTTTAATTACTAGTGAAATTATTATTATTAATATTATTATTGTGGTTATTGAGAATGAACTATTTATTATTATTAGTTATTATTAATTTATTCTTTATCAAAAGAATAAATATATGAGTGTATGTGTTTTTATATAAATATGTATATGTATATGGGTGTAGGTGTATTTATATAAATACATAAATGTATATGTGTTGTATATATATGAATATATATTAATATGTGTATGAATATATATGTATGTGTATAATATAAAATAAATATGATATATTATGTATGTGTATGAATATATAATATATATTATATATGTGTTTGTATATATATAAATATATAAATATATATAGGTGTATATACATTGGATCGTATATTGCTCTATACATACTTCGTATTTATTTGGTGGTCTATTTATTATTTTATAAATCAATAATCGTTATATTTAATTGTTATATTTAAATTATTATAATGTGATTTATAATTATGCGCAAATATTTAATATAATATGTGGGTATGTGTATAAAAATATATATATTGCCATGTATACATATGTGTTATATATAAATACATAATTAGATATATACATAAGTATTAATAGAAATAGAAAAGAAAAAGGAAAAGAAAATACAACCCAGGCCAGCCCAGCCCAGGCCCACACGCCTACAGCTCGGCCCAAACCAGGCTCAGCTAATCCATGCTCAGCCTACAGCTCGAGCCCCCACAGCTCGAGCCCCCACAACAACTGATTTCACAAATATATGTATATGTGAATTCCCGAGCGGACTGGGTATAAATGTATACACGAGAGTTACAGAGAACAAAACCCTAACGACTCTCCACCAGCGCCGACCCCAGGCGACACCCTCCCCACGCGCGTGCACCGACGGTCGCGCGGCCAGGCACCGCCGGAGGCTGGCCGCACAGCCGCGCGCGGACGGCAGCAGCATGCAACAGAAATAGCAGCAGCAGTTGCGACCAAGCAACTTCGCAGCACAAATTCCGTCTACCCGATCAACCATTCCTTGAACCGTTTTTGCTGGTACGTACACAACCCTAACCTCTTTCAGCCCCTTCCAGTAGTTTTTAATGAATCACGTTATATTGTCCATAAAATCCTTGCAAAAATCCCGAAAAACTTTTCGGATTCGAAATAGAAAAACAGTCCAATCATCCATATTGGAAGCCAGTTTTCGAACTACCTATTAGGGTTTTCAAAAATCTAATTAGACACACTTGAAGACAACATATAGGGCATGGAAACCACATTAATAGTTTTATTTATTGTGGTTTGGACAGTAGTAGAAATCAGATTGAAAATCACGAAAAACATGTTTCGAAAACTAGAAATTTCCTCGATACGATGTGCGTCCCGCCAATCCGGGCGACGTGGTCGCGAACCGAAAGCATCGAAAGCTTCGTAATGGTTTCGTGGTCGTGTGGGCTTTGACGGAATTCAAATTGGTCGCGTGTGCGCGACGAATTTGATGCGTATCCGTCGAAATTTACCGTATCGGTCTCTGTGTAAATTTCTCAATTACTTTGTGCACGTTCGTCAGATCGAGACGAAACTTGCGCCAGCATGACGTATCATTTTTCTGGTCCTGTATGCCAAGTTTGGTCCGATTCTGAGACAGTTGATCGGATCGCCGTTTCGCGAGCCCCACGGTCCGACTCAACAGGTAATTTTGTGCACGGTCCGCCGAAATTCAACTTTGGACATACGGTTGGGTTCGTATCAAAAAACTGGATCTATTGACATACAGTAGAAACTCTATAAATTAATACTCGATTATTTAATAAACTCTCTAAGATAATATTTTGGCCGGTCCCGACTCGGGGATAGGGTGCTAAATTAATAATTCGCTAAAATTATAAGATAATACATTTTTGATAATTTCTTCAGACCCCATATAAAATATAAATTAATAATTCCTTATATATAGCATATTACATGAATGATTTATGAAGGTTTCTTGAAAAATGACTCAAGAATTGAAGGTTTCTTGAAAATATTTTTAATGTCCATAAAGTGATACACTGAACACAAGAAGCATAATAAGGTGGGAGATTGAAGGTTTCTTTCAAATTGGGCCCTTCATTTGATATACACATGCATTGTATACAATAATTAAGTGGAAGCTTGAAAGGTGTTTGTAAACTACGTAAGTATTTTACTATAAATTAATAAAATATTAATTAATATATAAATTATTAATTATTAATTTATCGATTAATTAATAACTCTTTTAATTAATAAATTTTGGTGGTCCCAAGTGTATTATTTTATAGAGTTTCTACTGTATAGTTTGACGACTTTAGAGACCGTTGACTCTGGCACTCTTTTTGGTGCAAAGCGGGTCCAACGGTAGACACCGTTTTTGTTCGAAATTATCGTTTTACTCCTGTGTCCAGAATTGGACTTAAGGACAGGCAATTCTAGCTAATTTGACTATTCTGAGATTGTTGGCGATGTCTGTTTCAGCTTTCGGAGACATTTGTGGATTTTGGACTTTATGGCGTACCGGTTGATGGTTCAGTGTTGGCTTTTCGTACAACCTCCAGGCAAGTATGCCTTGCCAACTTTTTTTTTCTTGAACAGTATAATTTATATGCATGTTCATCATCTCGCTGCGGTTCTTTTCCTTACATTCGTGATTGCTTTATTCCATGTCTAGTACACTCATCCTGTTATAGTTTTACTTTACATGTTTCTAGTTGCCTGCATATTCTTGTTCCTCTCTGTTATGATATTTCTATCTGTTACACTGTGTTAGTTTCATATGTATTTCTTGATAGAGTCGTCTAGTCCTACACCACGATTCCCTCGACTTGATTATAACTTGACTTGACTTGACATGACTTGAGTAGGACTTGACTTTGACATTCTATAGATTGGGAGTACTTACCTTGACTACGGTCTATAGGATTTTTACTAGGATTGGCTACTGTCTTGGTTGTGAGTACTTGCCTTGACTGCGATTGAGACACTATAGATTGTGAGTACTTGCCTTGACTGCAGTCTATAGCTTTGACCTATTAGCCAATTCTAGTATGGCATGCCAGTGTCTTAGGATCCTTGTGTTTAGATCTTGTGTCTTGGTTCATTTTGTCTCGTTGGATATCCTTGATTGTCCCTTACTTCTTGTATAGTTGTACTGTTACATGTTGGCTTGTATATTATGTATCTTGCTAGTCCTCTGAGGACCTGATGATCACTTCAGGTTTAGCGACTACATGGAGTTAGTTAGCAGAGCAGGATGGTAGAGGATTGCGATGTATGATACAGGTATTTGCTTGAGATATTTCTTTATTATCTTCTCGTGCTTTATATTCTATATCACGATATACTCTGCTTACTTATAGACTCATATCATTCTTGGAGTCTAATCGGACAATTTGCTAATGGGCTGCAGACAGTGTTCTAAAAATAGGCCTAGGCGGCGCCTAGGCGCTAGGCCCGCCCGCCGCACCGAAAACCCCCTAGGCGACGGTCCTAGGCGGTTTCGGTCTAGGTGGCCCCTAGGCGGCCCTAGGCGGCCCCTAGGCGGCCCTTAGGCGGCCAATTTTTTTTAAAAATTCAAAAAAAAAATTGAAACAAAAATACATACTTACCTGCCGCCGCCGCCGTCGTCGTCGCCGTCGCCGTCGTCGCCGTCGTAGTCGCCGGCGGCTGCTGCTTCTGCTGCTGGTGGTTGTGGTGGTGGTTGTGGTGGTGGTGGTGGCGGCTGCTGGTGGTGGTGGTGGTGGTGGGAGGGGAGGAGGGAGGGAGCGGAGGAGGAGAGGGGGAGGAGAGGGGAGGTGGTGGGAGGGGAGGAGGAGAGGGGAGGGGAGGAGGAGGAGGAGAGAGGAGGAGGAGGAGGAGCGAAGGGAGAGGGGAGGACCCCCTTCTGCTGCTGCTTCTGTTGTCTCTCTCCTCTCCCCCCCCCCAGGCACACATATATATATACATACATAAAAATAAAAAAATAAAAATCGGCGCCTAGGCGCTAGTCGGCCCTCCGCCGCACCGACTCCGCCTAGCGATTTTTACAACATTGGCTGCAGACCATGACACATACTTGTTCATTCTTGTTTATATGATTCATGTGGATTGAGATACAGTTTAGATTAGACATGATACCCTACTCTGGACAGCTTATACGTACTCGAGTCGGGCTTGAGTCGTTCGATACGTAGGTGGCTTGCTCACGAGCTCGCGTCCGAAAACCGGGTGCGGGTCGTGACACCATATTGGCATCACTACCTTTCCTTACAGGTTAAAAATATATTATTTAGTACTATTTGAAATTTATCGAACTTATATTAAAATAATATTTCTGAAATAAAAAAATACCAAACGACGAAAATGTTTCGTCATCGGGATCGACACCGCACCACTTGGATGCCTTCTGCCTAGCCGCCTTGGCCTTTTCAGACCTTTCCTTATATCGAGGCGCGTCTAACCTATCCTTCATCGTAGTCCACTGATCAGGGGTGATCCAACCTTGGATCGGTTTTTCGTGGCGTTTACGATCCTTCTGGTCATTAATAGCATCACGAATCAGCTTGGCGGCAGAACTTCCTCGCCTTCGTCTTCTCAGTCAAGTCGTCGATGAATCTGCTCAGCTGGCAGAACTCTTCGACTACTCCCCGACTGTCTGGTTTTCCTGAACCAGGCTCTCAAACTGTGCCTCTATGCCTCCCAGTGCTGTGTCCGGGAAGAACTGCTCCTTGAACAGCTCCTTGAAAGCTGCCCAAGTCTGACCCTTGGTTCCCACTCGGGTCTGTCTGGTACCAAGTGCAGGTCCTGCATCTAGCTGCCCGCCGCCTCTATCTGAAGTCCGGCTGGCATCTCTGCCAGCCCAAATATCTCCTCGATGTGCTCTATCCAGTCATCCGTATAGTGGATGCCCTTTGTACCAAGGAAATCCCTCGGACGCATCTTTTGAAACTCCTGGATACCCGGCAGCTGTCTCATGGAAGTAGTCTAGTCTCATGGAATAAAATAAAATAAAATAAGTTCAAGTACGATAGTCAAACTAAAGTGATAAACACTAAAAGATAATCATGGAAACTCGAAAGTGCAACCTCCTCGTCTGGATGGAATGACTCTAATCCAGATCCATACACTTGAGGATAATCCTGCTCGTCTATACCTAAAAAAGAAATCAGGTCCTCAGCGGGACATAGCAAAATACATAATATACATGTTCTAATGTTGAAATAAAATCGTAGATATGCAAAGGTATTTCTAACCTCCTAAATGTGCAATTCAGAGGACAACTTTCACGCGCATAAATGGGATTCAGACTATCTCGAATAATCTATGTAACTCAAAGCTAGTGGTGTACATAAAATGTCATCAAGTCATCTGTATCCGTCCGTAATGATCAATGATCGTCGGAGGGCATCTGCAACTCATCAATTTCCACAGTTCCATCCGGATACTATGGTTTTCCAATTTGTCTGTCCCATACGCGCTAGCGACTGTCATCCCCCATAATCCCACACTGATCAAGTTATGTCCAGAGATTGTCCAATTTGTAACTGCTTGAGTCTCTAATATCCTAATCATAGCAGTCACGGTATCTATCCGTCACACGTCTTTTACGTATCGATGACCAGTCAAATACGCAGTTCGTGCCCCTAACATGATGTCTCAATCGTGTAGTATTAGTGTCATGGCCAAAGAAGATATAAAAATATCCCACAACCATAAGGTAGTCCTTTAATACTAAGTCGATATACATAAAATAAAGACTAGACACGTAAATGACTAGTATAGTCATTTGCACCCAAGTATAGCTTGGTCGCATAATTTTATCTAAACAGGACTATGAATAATAACAAAACACAATTGTAACATACTGAAAAGGAATAATAAATGACAATAAAATAGCAATGTATACTTGTTTGGATCCTGAGTAGCGGCAAGAAAATGCCTCAGGTAGTGAACTCAGCAAGTCAACCGTCGCAGAAAAGATGGAATCCGTACGAACGTCTTCGGTTGCTGAAATAAACATCACCAACTTTCCCAAAATGAGTGAGAAAGCTAAATAGAATACCCATAAGTCCAATTTGGACACATGGAAAAAATGACAATTCAGGTCAAAATGAGATTCGCCGTCGGACCCACTTTGCACCGAAAAATGTGTCTGAATTAAAGTTCTCGAAATTCAACAAATTATATGTCTACAAGACCAGAACGGTGATACGAACACAATGATATGTCCAAAATTGGATTCTGATGAGCCAAAGTCAAAATCGTCTGTTAAGCAGGACCGCGGAACCCGCAAATCGGCGTTCCGATCAACGTCTTCAGAATCTGACGAAACTTGGGTCACTGGACCAGTGCGACACTGCAAGTCCAACGATGCAAGCTTTGTTATGACACGACAAGTGCGCACAAACTAATTAGCAAATTTCAGAAAAGTCGATGCAAAGGTTTTTCGACGGATACGGTTCAAATTTGTCGCGTACACGCGACCGATTTGAATTCCGTCGAATTCCACACGTCCACGGTCTATGTACGCACCTTTCGATGCAAACAGCACGTGTCGAGGCTGTCCGGTTTGACGGAACCAACACTGTATCACAAAAAAAATTTTGAAAATATTGTTTTTCTATGATTTCAAACTGAAATAACTTGGAATCAAAACCTAAATAAATAAATCTATTTGAAGAAATAAACCTGGTTATATAAGGTTTAAACAGAAAAAAGAAAATCCGAGTTTGATCTATAGGATTGGAAGATACAGGCCTAGAAATAGGTACTTGGGACAGTTCTATATGATTTTGAAATTCAGAAAAACGAGAGTTTTCTTGATTTTGACACTGATTTAACATGCAAAATATTATAGAACAATTAAAAGTAAATAGAGGGTTTCAATCTTGGCTATATTGTCTTTACAACAAAAAACAATATCGAAATTCGGTTCACATTGTGGGAGAAATTAGTCTCCAAAGTTTGATGTTTGGGACAGTTTTATACACTGTTTTGAAACAGTTTTTTTGCTCGACTTTGAGTCGATTTTTCACTATATTAAAACAATTTTTTTAAAAATCTAATTGAAGCGGTAGATATAGGGTTATGTTGTTGATGCATACGAAGAATCGGTTCGCAAAAAAGGAGTGAGGAGGAATAAATCGGATCTGAAATAGGGAGTCGTTGAGTTCGGTTTTGTTGTGCGCGGAATCGGGTTCGGGGCTGTCCGGGCGGCTGCTCCGGCAGTGGCGATGGCCGACGATGAGCGGGGGTGGTCGCCGGGGATAGACGAAGGTAGGGCTAGTTGGATCGGGAGTTTGTGAAAGCCTTTTTTTTTTTGAAAATAAAAGGGTTGGCATAGGAAAATAAACTCCCATTTATTAGAATTGATACTAAACAATGGTTTCTTTAGGAAGGAATTCAATAGGAATTAATTGGAAGTTTCCACTAATGGATACAAGGTCGGGCTGTTGTTGTCCATACGGAAAGTAAATTTTTTTTTTTTAAACATGGCAAGTATTGATTCTTCCTAATATGGAAAGATTTGAACGGTTTGGAGAGTGTTAATGAGGAATTGATTGAAAATGTTTATGGAAGGAATTTGAAAATTTTTAGAAAAAACGGATGGGGTTTACATTATTTGCGAGTGTGAAACAAGGGATGGTACTTCCATTATAATTGTAAGTTAATTTATGTCAAAGAAAAATAATTATTTGTGTAGCCAAAAGGAGGAGTTCAATATCAATTTGTTCATCTTCCACTATATAAGGGGGATTCAAAACTGCTCAAGATTGAGCGCCGTATGTATATAATGGACCATTTTTTTATAGAAATTACTGTTTTTCTTCGCATAACCTCTCTTTTATTCACATATATCCATAACAAATTATAACTAAATTTCATCTCAATTAAGATATATATATTAAAACAAAATTTAATTTAATTTAAATATTTAAATTATATTTTGATAAGATTAATAAAAAAAATATTTTAGGTGTCACTGATCTCACCTCTTTCAACCATCAAATTAAGTAGCTTATGCGCTTCGATCGTTTTTTTCCTTGCTTGCAAAGATAATCCATCAGCGTGTTAAATGTTACAACATCTGGTGTAGGGAGCATATCTGATGTCTCATTTATCATGTGGGCCATCATCCATATATCTACACCCATAGTCCATATGTAATAGGAATTTGAACATAAATGGACAGAATTAAATGTGCCAGCAGATCTGCTCCATATGGTGTGAGTCCTCTATCAACCATCTATTTAAAGATTCTGCAGGCCTCTTTCCAGCGGCCAACAACCAGATGGCCTCTAATAATGGTATTGTACGTAACGGCGGGTTGGATTCCCTTGCCGAGCATCTCCTTGAACAGCTAGGAAGCGCTGCTCATCCTTCCTTGTCTGCAACGTGCGTTGGGTTTGGCATTCATTTTCCTGAGTACATCGATTGCCAGTCCGTGTTTCCGCTCTCGCAGTGACCCTTTATTGAGAGTACTGTAAGAAAGCTAAAAGAAATGAAAGCTCAGAGGAATGAAGAACCCCGCTGCATCGCCATAAAGGTTACAATATTATTTCCCAACTTTCCATTTCGTACAAACAAGCTGAGAAAGAAAGCTCAAAGAAATGAAACATGGAAGTGGCACTCCATCTGTTCGACAAAATGACTGCTGCCGAGCCCATCCCCGACGTCTCCACCTACAACATCCTCTTAACCTCCATCACTCGTACGGACAAGAAGAACAACCCATCCTCCAACTTCCCGACCATCTTCTTCTTGCTCAAAAAGCTCCTCAACCGTGCCGGCACCTCTCCCGACACCATCACCTACGGCATCTTCATCGACTTCTGCGGCCGGTCCAGCAATGTAGACCTCGGCGAGTGCCACCATCATCCTCAACTCTCTACTCCACGGACTCTGTGTCAAGAAGACTTTCCGCAGCGCAGCCCAGTTGCTCGACAAAATGTCTCAGTTGGGTTTTGTGCCGGACGCTGTATCTTACAATACTAATAAAGGGTCACTGCGAGAGCAGAAACAAGGACTTGGCGACCGATGTACTCAGGAAGATGAATGCCAAACCCAATGTGGTCACTTACTCTACGGTCATCAACGCACGTTGCAGACAAGGAAAGATGAGTAGCGGTTCCGAGCTTTTGGAGAAGATGGTCAGCAAGGGAATCCAACTGAATCCGTTACGTACAATAGCATTATTAGAGGCCATTTGGTTCTTTGCCGCTGGAAAGAGGTCGGCGAAATATTTAAAGAGATGGTCGATAGAGGACGCAAACCAGATGATGTAACGTTTAACACCCATCGGAAGGACGGGAAGCTCATTGATGAGAGCTGAGCAGACTTATGTAAGTATTACTATATTTTGTGTTAATTTTAATATAACTTAAAAATATGCAAATAAATATTCATGTAGTTAGTAATAAGTACATTAGACATTAGCAATTATGGAGTATCTATATTTTTCTAGGCCGAGTATCTTAGGCTTCGTCAGCAGACAACTGCTAGTGCACCTACAACGGGAGAGGCCGGTACTTCCTCAAAGCCCTCTTCAGCTCCGTCGGAGGACGAGCTGTGGATGACCGCTGCTGGTGGGCTCCAGAGGGGTACGTACTACGTATGGGATCCTATGACGCAGTCCTCTAGGGCCTCCGCTGCAAGTGTGCATTCTCCTACAACCCTCGCAGGAGTCTGTCCGAGTCCAGGAGATCGTTGACCGTCAGATTGAGTATCTCCGTAATGAGATGCTGCGAAGGATGCAGGAGCAGCTCCCGTCTCATCTGCAGCTGGACGATGCCACGCTCATCGCACGATTTGATACGCTCGAGCGCAACATCATGGAGCTCAGGGATATGGCTGAGAGGACAGAGCACGCGCTACTGATCTTAGAGCGTCGACGCAGCACAGCGTGACGGAGCTGGAGGCATCACAACTGTCCATGGGCGAGAGGCTGACGTTGATGCAGGATTCAATGGTTGATAGCAGTACGGGACTGTTATCTACCATGGATTCATACAACCATCGACTAGCAGCGTTGGAGCAAATACGTCCTCCGAGTGTCCCTTCATCGCCACGACTCCACCGACGTCACTGTCTTCTTCATTGACACCGACTCCACCGACGTCATTACCTTCTTCATCGACGTCGGTGTCGATTTCATGGGACCAGTATGGGTTTTCTTATCCCTGGTGCGCGACGGTGTCCATCCTCCTCCAGATCCGCAGTAGTCCTAGTTAGGACAGTTTACTTGTCGTTTGTGTGTTGACCCAGGATATTGGGTATGAATATTATACATTTGTTGAGCTTTTCAGACTTTATTTTTTGTACTTAGTTGTGTGGATATTTGTTGCATTGATATGTACGGCAAAATTTTCTTCAGACTCGATTTGTAATTCCAATGTGTCATTTTCTTCAAATTTTACTTTATTATTCGTGGTAAATGTATGTGAATTTACCAATGTTGAGTGTTCCACGAAGGGGTCAGCGAATCAAGGGAATTCAATTGAGGGTTGCTTCGGGCCTATTGGTATAAATTATGAATGAATAAACTGCAGGAAAACTATTCTGTTTTCTGCTTTCTGTTTTTTTTCCACTGGAATTTAGCAACGTTTAGCGACTACTAGCGACGCGGTAAACGTCGCTATTAGTCACTGACTTCCTACATTTTAGCGACGTTCTGCGACTCTTGCACACGTCGTTGTTCGTCACTAAGAGCCAGTACGTCGCTAGTTTCAGCAACTTGTACCGACTCTTGCCGACACACAATTCGTCGCTAAATTTGCGACAACATGTTATCAAACGTTGCTAAAACTACACGTAGATACGTCGCTGAAAAATGTCGCTATTGCGACGTTTTGATAGTCAGCGACTTCAAGAAACGCGACTAACTTTAGACGTCGCCGATTAGGTCGCTAATAGCAATTTGCGACATTTTTTCCCAATTTAACGACGATTCTAAGCGTCGCTAATATGACTTATTTTGGTAGTGCAATTTGACAAGTTTGGCAAACAAATTAGAAGAAAAATGAAAAATCTTTCTTACTATCAACTAAATGATTCGGGTCTTATACATATATTTTTGTTTTACAACAGATCGAAAAAAATGTGGATGGATTTTCAGCCATTTACAGGTTGCCAGCCCCCTAAAAAAAATTTACATAACAGGTGAAGCTGACAATTTAGCCTGAATGGGAATGCCGAATCTCCATGAAGAACTGTCTTAGGAGAGTCACAAGACCTGCAAAGATCATTTGGAGAATTTAGCAGACTTTCTTCTAACAATTCGTATGGATATCCAGACAGAAAACTAAATGAATACCCATTAAAACAGTCGCGAATTAATGTAACCATGTTACTAATGAAAAACAAACTAGTAAACATGGATTATTACAAATTTAAGAATGAAACTGTATTATACATTCAACAGTATGAACTTAGAAACTAGTCATCTAGGTTTCATAGCATGATCCTCTCTGCTGAT